>JAKCPI010005828.1:0-111163 GCA_023213315.1 Euborellia annulipes
ATGAGTATCAAAATACATATAGCTAATGTTTGTATTAATAAATAATATATTGAAACATATAACCTTGTATTTTAATTTAATCAAACCCGGGATCTCTAGCACAATAAATGAGATATATCTCTCAGCGCTACTGATAGGGTTTTGTTCTTATTTATTACTTCATTATTTAAACGCCAGTCCCGCAATCATATAAAAACTGTAAAAATAAAATTAATTAAGATAGAATAATTAAGCATTATAATTTGAGTAAAAGTCGAGGTGGCGAATTCCCTCTCCTTGAGCCCTTTAGTGCTTTTGCTATCGTTTGGGTCTCAATCAGCAATTGCTCTCTGGCTCTAACAAAGTAACTTTTCGGATTCTTTTTTATTCTCCCCAATCAACTTTGACGCATTCGAGATTGAATACTCGAAGGAATCTTTTCTGATCAAATAACCCTTTCTTTTTTTTTTAACTTTTTTTTACTAATACTCTCCATTTCCCCTCAATCGAACTCCGTTCGTTATTTTAATCTATAATTTTGTCCCAAAATACTGTATTTTAAAATTTGTAATTGTAAAAGAAATAAAATGTATACTATATATTTATAATGTCAGGGGCGCCGGAACGAATTTGAATCAGGGGGGCAAAAATTTTTTTTTAGAAAATTAAAATAATTTAATATGTTTAAATAGTATAAAACAACAACAAATCTACTATAAAACTTTAAAAATTTTAAATAAAATCACAATTTTAATAAAATTAAAATTTTAAAAAATTTGGTAGTGATTTTTCAAAAATTTTTGGAAAAAATTTGGAAAAAAATGAATTTCTTACTCTTTTAATTTAGAAGATTTTATTTTTCAAAAGTAAAATATATCATTTTTAATAATAAATGAAATAAAAGAAGAAATTTTGCCCCCCTCTGCCCCCCCCCCCTGTAGGATGCCAGGGGGGGCAATGTACCCTTGCCCCCCCCCAGTTCCGGCGCCTATGTATAATGTCGGCCGAGGGGGGGGGGGGGGGGGGGGGAAAAAAAAAAAAAAAAAAAAACTAGTAAGAAAGGGGAAGAAAGGGGGGAAAGGGGGGGGGGGGAAGAAAAAAAAAAAAAAAAAAAAAAATGGGGGGGGGAAAAAAAAAAAAAAAAAAAAAAAAAACGTGTTATTTAGGAGTATTAGGATTTGGCTGTGCTATGCACTATTCTATAATTAGCAAATTTTTTTTAATAAAAAAAAACACTCACACTTTTTCCCCACTCACACACATTCACAGTCTTTTCGGCAACTTGGACCATTTAAGACTTTTAACGATACTCGTATGTTTAATCTTATTTAAGCCATTTGGTATCCAAATGGCTTTAAAATCGTCGGACTGCCTGGGGTCCGAACCCGTGACCCTCGGTATATAAGGTTAGCACGCTAACCCCTACACCAGAGACCGAAGGCTTTTTTTAATTTAAATTTTTTGTTATACATAATAAATAACTAGTTCAATTTTTAGCCCGGATTTCATCTCTGTCAGATATTTAAAAAAAAAATTCTTTTATTTGCAAAAGAACTGTAAATATTGTGTTAGAGTCGGAAATATATCTGGGATATTAAAATGCTGTATTTTGATTGCATAATGTTCACAAGGTAAAGAATATTTATTTTTAGTTTAATATTTAATAACTCCCAAAATATTTAATGAAATCTGGTGAAGACTTGATTTAATTTATTTATGAGAAAAAATGTAATCTCTATATAAATAAAAGAGAGATGAGCCTGACTGACGATCAAGTGATCATCAGCGCTGGACCTAAACTACACAAGCTAGGAAGAAATAGGAAATAGGCCATGTAAATTGCGTTTATTATGTAGGCGTGGTTTAAGAAGCGATTTTTCGTAATTAGACTTCCATTTATTTGTCAAGAAAAATCTAAAAAAAACTCTTCATGAAAACACAAAAATTATTTTAAAAATTTCAATACTTTCTCTTTATATATATTTAATATATAGGGTAAAGAGAAAGTAATAAGGTAATACTTTCCTGAAAATAAAAAAATATTTTTAAAATTCTTATTTTTTTAGAGATCAAAATAAATCTTTTAAAATATGGGGGGGGGAGATTCGATTTATAAAATTTTTTTTAAACATATTTTTTAAAATTTTAAACTTTTGAATATTCCAAAAACAACCAACATTTTAAGCACTCTTTGAGAAAATATTTTTTCAAAATGTGTTCCCAGTGAAAACAGGAGAAAAAAACTCCAAAATAAAAATAAAAAACACTTATAAAGACCAAACACGAGGTGGAAGTTAATTTCTTATCAAAGCAGGATCTTGATGCAAAACATTAATAAAAAAGTAAAAAATAAAATATATTTTTCGAATTTTCAGGATTTTTATTGAATGATGAATTATGTGCATAAATTTATTATAAAATAAAAAAATATGTTTGTGTTTTATTTGATTTATTGTATATAATTGTATTCATTTCTTTTTGACATTTATAGATTTCAAAAAAAAAGTTGGAAATTGGACCATTTTCGTAGGAGTTATGAGCAAAAAACCAAAAAAAGAGCGGTTTTTTCAAAATTGGAACCGATGATCAAAAAAATCTCAAAATTTACCTGGAGGGGTTTTTTAAAAATTTAAAAAAATGGAGGAAATCAAAAATTAAAATTGTTCAAACCGTTCGATTGGCGTGGAATGCCCCATATGTACGAGTTAAACACATAGATTATATGCAAAAAATTTTTATAATTTTGGAAAGGAATCCATTTTGGGAGTTGAAGTCCCCCCCCCCCCCCTGGTACGTGCCTGCCCCTGGCTAACTCACCTCCAAATGGAGGTCGTACAGGATAAGAAGAGCGGCAAAACAAAGCTATGCAATTTCGTTATTTCTCTTTTTTTGCTTTCTGATGGTTTTTTCTTGCTACGGTGACGAGTCGAGACAGGAGAACAGACAGTCAGGGGGAAAAACAAATTATACAATCAGTATGATTTTTCCTATCAATATAATTATTTTTTTCTTTAATAATTTATTTTCATTTTATTGATTAAAACTCAATACCTTTTTATTTTTAATTAAATAAAATCACATTGAAAAAAAAATTTATTGTATAAAATTACAATTCAATTAGCAAGGCTATTGTAATTAGTAAATCAAATTCAATTTATTTTATCTCTAGCAAAATTAAATTTTCCAAATTTAGCAATCAATTAATCCTAAATATATTAAATTAGAGTGAAGTGTTTTTAGAACTGACATTTATATATATATATATATATATTGAAAACCAAGGAGGAAATTAAATATTAATTTTCCCAGTTGACAGTGTAGTTAGTTACAAATCCTCCATTCTCTCTCCATTCCACGGTTTTCATAAGATAGTTACAAACTATTGCAAGACAAACTCAAAACGCTCTCCCCCACTACCGTGACATTTAATAAAGGGGTGGGTGTCTTTGTTTCGGAGGAGGCCTGGGGGTGGAGGGACTTAAAACTTTTGATATTAGAGATAGAGAGAGACAGAGATCTTGGAAAAATATTATTTCACTCAAGAGAAAATTCCTTGACTCACTCACTCCAACTGTTTTAATATACATGTATTAATTTAATTAGGAAAAAAAACCAATATTCTTAGAGTTAAATACTTTTATTAGCTTAAAAAATATATTTATAAAATAATTAGAATTTAAAAAAAGTGAATCACGCAGTCACTTATTGGAGATTTGTTTATTTAAATAACCTATTGTTCTATTTTAGTTTTATTAATTTAAAACAATTATGACTAAAAGACAGCAAACTCAAACCTAGATTAGAGTGGGAAAAATGCCAGATTTAGCTCGGGTAACTCGTGGTCGCCAACCATTTACTCACATATTGTGAGTTTTCGTAAAAAGAAAAAAAAATTTAATTTAATTCTGAAATTTTTAATTAACTGATCCATGGAACCTTTATTATTTTTCCCGGTGCGGGGTCGGAAGACTTCACTCTTCCCCCTCCACTCCCCCTAACCAGTGCGGTTTAAAATAAAAACTTCTCTAATAGGCTTAAAGACTCGCACTTTGATAAAATATACATGTGCACGGACTTTTGTACCACAACATCAATGACAACTTTGTGCCTGAATTAGATTAAGTTATAAGCCTACAAGGACTGAAGATGGACGAATAAATTTTGTTCGAAACGTCTCCTTCAGAATTTGGCATAAAACTTTCTTTTCTAATTGTTTTTTTCCAACTCATAAAAAAAGAGGAAGTTAAAAAAAAGGAAAGGAAATTTTTACTGATGTTACTGCCGTTATAACCCTAAGTTAAATAAATCAGTACAGTTTTCCCATTTTTTTAAAACAAACAAAACTTCTCCTTAAACAGCAATCTGAAACAATCTATTTGACAGATGAATTGATTTATGAGGATTACATGAAGGACGGACGTTTCCAACAAGTATATATATTTGCTTTTAAAAATGTATGTGTAGTTTCACGGTAGGAAAGAACTATCTGAATGATCTGATATAACGGTATAAATTTACATTATACTCACACTTCAAAAGGAAATAAAACCTTCAAGATAGAATTATTTCGAAAATTTAAATGTTCATTTTCTAAAAAGATAAAAAAGACCAATTCAAAATAGTAAATAATCCCAGCACATCGATCAATTAAACCGAATCAAATCTAGGTAGAGAAGCTCGACACTGAGTATTTTATTTATTTAAAAATAAATTTAATGAAACAAAATCAATTACGTGGAGATTAAAAGCTTGTGTCCGTCGAACAGTTTTGCTAAACGTTCAATTAATTACTCGCAATATAATTGGTTTTCACGAACGGCTCTCGCCTATCAGCTTTATTAGTTCTAACGTGATATTGTGACCGGATTTTATTAAAATTTGGATACTAGATCTACATATTTTGTGGCTTATGGAAAAAAATCAATGCTATTTTGCCATTTGCTCGGTTTAATATCCGAATCAAGACAGACAGCCCCAATATAGTGTTGAATGGATTTAACCGCCGGAAAAAATGTAGCCAGCGAAACATTGATAATCTCTTCTACTTTATTTTAATTTGGTGTAAATTATAGGCGGTTTCTATTGAGATAAAATGTAGCCACCATTATCCCTGTGTGAGGTAATAATACATACAATTAGGCAGTAAAATTTAACTATAAAATCCAGGAGATTAAAACTGTAAAAATTGCTTTGGATGGTCATTACGTTCATAACGACTCAATGAAAAAGAAGAGAAGCTCTTTGCAAGGGCGGATACATGGGGGGGGGGGCGCCGAGATTTGAGAAAAATATTTACCTGTGAAATTAAATTTTATTTTTAATAAAAAAATTGTTTACTTTCTCTTACCTATATATGTGTAATCGATCGTGTCAAAAATTCGATTCGAGCATGTTGATGGAAATACTCGTTTTGAGGGTCTTTAATTCCAAAAAAGTGGCTCCCTCAAAATGGTTTGTCAAATCTGTTTCGGCACAAAACATCTGGTAAACAACTTTAAAGACCGAAAAAAAGAGAAAGTTGTGTGCTGTGCGACCAGTCACACCAGGCAAAAAAAATACCCCTTCCGCCCCCCCCACCAAAAAAAAAAACTTTTCTGGACCCGTCCTTGGCTCTTTGATTCATTAATTTATAATTAAATTAATAATCTATATAATTCGCTAATGTCCTTCTATCTGTCTGTCTGTATGTATGTCGCGCTCTTTTTGACCAACTTGCCGTTGGAATTTTGAAACGAAATTTTATATACTTAAAAAGGGCCTTCTAGGGATTACAGGAAAATTATTTTCATCCCAAAAATCCTATAAATTTTAAAGTTATTAATTCCTGAAGTTAGGATTTTTCACTAAGGAAATGTATAGAGAAAAATGTATGTATTCTTTGTATTTATGTATATTTTATGAATGTAAAAATTCCTCAAACAGGTGGGCCCGAGCCAACTCGCAGGAGTCCAGGGGGACGAAGCCCCCGGCTAGGCGCGAAGGCCCCCGAAGGCGGGCGTCGTGGCTAGTATTTTTATAAAATATCAATTATACCGTACAATTCGAGAATAATATTTCCATTATTAAATTGTAATAATAATTATTATTTCGGAAAATATTATTATCAATCAAGGAGCTCCCAAATATTTTTTATGCTTTCGATCTTGATCAAGAGTCCTTTAGTTTTCACTAATGTTTACCTTTCCCCTAAAAATAGAGTAAGTAATGAGGAGGCTATTAAAACAAGTGGTCTTTATTCAACAAGTCGATAAGTACTTCCTCAATTAATTCTGCTCTAATTATTTTAATTAATACTAGCCGGATTACGCCTCACGGATTTTGATTTTCGCAATCTTCATATTAGAACTGAAAATAACCTTTAATTTATATATCTACAATAAATACAAGATAACATTCAGGCTGCGGTTCTGTAATAAAACGGAGAGATAATTCAGGAGGTGGCTATATTAGTCAAAATAAAAGAAAAATCTGGTGGGATGGTCGCACAACACGCAACTTTCTCTTACCTTCGGTAATTGAAAGTTGTTCCGGGCTTGCCACATCAAATTTTTTTGTCGGCATATTTTTCGACGATATATTATAATTCAAGACGTACAATTTATAAAAATGGATAAATAGTTATATTTTGTCACCATGGCAACTATTTCTTCTATCTTTCCTATTCAGTACAAGAGTAAAGTGTACTTTCAATAACTTTGAGCGCAAATACAATACAATATACAATTTAAATAGCATCTAAAAAATAATTGATTTTTGAATTTGAATCAAAATCGTTCGAGCAAATTTTGAGAAAATCGAAAAAAAAACTGAAAAAGTACACCAGTAAAGTACTAGTAGGCCTACTTTTTGGTCGATTTTGTTTAAAGCTTATTTTTACGCCTCAGGAGGGTCCCTAACTTAAATATAAAATTTCAACCTCGTAGCTCAATTCCTTCGTGCATTTAATTGTACACAAACACAGACCAATTTGCGGGACCCACTTTTTTGGACTCGAGGGACCTAAAAACATGTATTTCCATCAAAATCTCGACATCGAATTTTTGACATAAATCAAATACTTTCTCGCTATATATAAGACTATTACATACAGTATATAGGTAAGAGAAAGTATAAGTCCAATAAGCAAATGTCCAGAAACGTTCCTTTTACCAAATAACTACGAGTTTTTTTCAATAAATAATTCTGACTGTTTTTTTCTCAAACTACGGCTTTACATTAGTGAGTTATTTGCAAAATTCCAACTTATGTCGCTCCAGAGCATAACAACAAAATGGCGGATATTTGGTGAAAAAAGCCCAGTATTAGAATCTTTCAAATTGTTTCAGTAGGCCTATTTTCTTTAAACATTAAGATTCGGGTGTGAAATTTTTCACGATAATAATACTTTCCTCTAATAATACGCTAAGTAAAAAATAATAAAATTATTATTAAAAATATATATATATTATATAATCAATTCTTATAATCGTATTTTATAAAACTTAATAAATAATGAAAATGTATACCATATATAAAAGATTTTATAAAGATTTCAAGTGAACTCTTAAAATGAATAAACAGATTAACGCTATCTTCTTTAATTCATCTCGTATAAACTATTATGGCTTTAGCCTCTTCAAATGAAATCTTTGCAAATCTTGCGAAGGATTTGGACTGTTCTAGGTAGGTAGGGGAGAGGGGAGGGATGGGGGGGGGAGATGCTGCGTGTCCCACATTAATGAGCTCGGGGGTTAGAGCCTCGTTTCCTCCGACATATAGGACTCGGCAAATATAGCCTTAACCTGCTTCATCTCTAGCTACACAGATACTAACGATATGCTATCTAATAATAGCAGCTAATTATTAGTTTCTGTTATAGTTACGTATAGAATTCAACACTCGGATATCAAATGTTCTTTGAATAAATTGGCAAATTGATAAAGATAAAAATTAATTAAAAAAAGACAGACATATTTTACTAAATAAATCATAAGAAATACTGTATATAATAAATTTAATAATAAATATAATAATATTATTAATATCAGTCTACCGATACCAATAAATAAAATTTTTATATAAATTATTGAAAAAATTATGATAATTAATTTTTCAGGAAAATTAAAAAATTTAAATTTTTTTTTTAATTTAAAAATGAAGTAATTATTTATCAAATATTAAATAAATTAATAAAAAATAACTGACATAGTTCATAGGCAAACGTGAGAGTCCAAAACAAGCTTTCTGATTGGTTAGAGAAGACACTCTTAGCAATAATAGGCCAACAGCTTTCGCTTCAAAGCCCCCCTTCACTTAATGTCCTCAAATAGAATATTTGAATTTTGAAACTTAATTAATTAAACGAATCAATTGGAAAGAAAATAGTAGGCTTATATATTCCATTTGCGATGGAAATCTCATTCGGATTTGAGCTCCCCCCCACCCCTCTGCTATTCCCTACTCTTCTACCCTTTCCTTAAATCCCAACTGCACTGTTGTTGCATTTGGAATGATAATCAGTTTCTGCTTTTGAATGCCGTTTAAATTATGCATGTTTAAGTAAATTAAACAGCTTAATTGACTTTAACACATCGGCTAAATGATATGGAAAAAAAGGTTGATGGCTGTTTCGTAGCTACGACCGCAGGTCATTTATTTGGGCGTTGAATAAGTCAAGTATATAATCGATAGATCTCATGTAGACGAACGAATGAAACATCAGTTTGTTTTTCTGTTTTTTCTTCTTTTTTGAAAATTTTTAATATTTTGCTTGTAATTTTTATCTAGAAACCGAAATGGCACAAAAAACTGCATATTGTTTCTTCTAAAAGAGTGAAAGTTTCTAATTAATTTAAGCAAATCATTTAAACATTTAATATTAAATTTTAAATAACATCTATACTTTAAAGTATAGATCAAATTTGACTATAATAATTCAAAAATACTTTGAGATATGAGTTATGGCAGAAATTGTATCTAAATAAGTTCATTTTGTTCTTTTTTATTTTGAGATTTATCCTTAGAGATTTCTTTTCAAGCTGGAACAAAATTTGACAAGACACTCGGTGGGGGGAAGGAGGCAAATGGAGTGGGGGAAGAGAAAACGTCCTATCAGCCTTAAAAGCCCTTCAGGCCCTCCTTCTTTCTCTCTCGCACCCTTCATAAGTCGTTTTTAGAAAAGGTTTCTGCATTTAATAATTTATGTTTTAATTTTGAACTAGAAATTAAACTAAAAAACTTGATACTCACGTATTTTATCAAAAAAAAAAAAAAAAAAAACAAATATTAAATATAACATATTCAAATTAGAGGATTTTAATTTAAAATGGATAATTTATATAGACCTATATATATATAGGTCATTCTTCAAATATGGGTTAACTTTGAGGTCGAATTTGAAATGCTCAATTTGTTGTAATGTTTTGATAAACAATAAGTTAGTTTATTGTATCCATGTAAGACTCAGATTTTTTTGATTTTTTTTTTGTATTAATAAATAAGCTTATCAGCCTCTTAGCTTTATAGTTGAAAAACTGGGACTGACGTTTTTTATTTAAAACACAAAAAATCTGCTAATTAAAATGGAATACATTTTTTTCTTTTATAAATTAAATATAACAATGAAAAGACAGCAAATCCAGTGTATAGACCTAATCTCTATATATAACTATAAAGAGACTTGTTATTAATAAATTTCCAAAATATTACTTACCAAGGGACTGACAAAGTGTTTACATGCTGATTTTCGAACCAAAAATAACAATAAAAGTACATGTATATAAAAGATGGCTAACGACCGGTATTTGGGCACCAATGTCATCTTTACACCCTGAACTTATATAAAACATATAATTATTTTATGAACAGTGTATAATATCAGATATTGTTCAAATTTAACATAAGCCAAAGGAGTGCGAGGTTCGCGACTTTGAAATAAAAAAATAATATCAGGTATTTCTCTACTCTTTTCACGATAAAAAAATAATGTAAATTTATTTTAAATCTAAATTTACGATTTAACAAAGTTAAATACAGTATCTTAGATTATATCGATATGGATAATAATGATATAAATCTATGAGTTTAAAATAAATTTGAATTCAAATGTTCACTTTAGCAAGTACATCCCAGGGGACTGACATTTTAGGGCTAAAAAGACGAACATTTTTCATTAAATATGTTTAAATTTCAATATTTATCATGTATGCCCAAAAATTAGTAACTTTTTCTATTAGCTGATGTTTAAATAAAAAAGTCACTATGTTTGATAGTCATTGAATTATTTGCAATTACGCGAAGTTAACCTATTTGTGTAGAATGACCCATATATATTTATGATGAATCATAATGAACCATATACACATGATTTATGAATAATGACCCATATATATACTTATGTATATTTCACTTCTTCGAATTTTTTACTCGATCGCAATACTTTCTCTATATATATTACATAGAGGTAAGAGAAAGTAAAAAATTGAAAATCATTTAAACTCAGGAACATTATTGTATTCTAAGACAAAGACAGAGATGACCCCCGGGAGCTCTCTCTCTCTCTCTCTCTCTCTCTGTCGGCTCCAAGGGGTGAGCATTCCATTTTAGTTAGAATTCAGTGGATTTAATCCACTCGGCTGGCCACCTCCCTCTCACATTTATACTGCGCTATTTTAAGTTGAAAAATCTTGAAAAATTAATTAAATGTCTATCAACATCTGGCACAAAAATATATTAACTATAAATTATTTATACTTCATTTCCCTCATATCTCATTGAAAAAAGAGGAAAAATATATTTATAATTTATAATAACCAATTTAATTAGGCCTTGCATGAGTGTGGGTATAAAAAAATTTAAAATATTTCTTTTTTCTAAAATCAGAAAAAGCTTAGATTTTTATTATTAAGTTTTTTTTTAATTATAAATAAATAATTTTTTTTTATTTTTAAATTTTTTAGTATAAAAACGGACGGAAGGTAAAAAAAAGAAAACAAAAAATATGGGCACGGACCAAAAAAATCGACTCGTCTTGTACAGTACCGGTATATTGATCAGTAACACAGACTTTGGTTAACGCTCAGGTTCTTAATTTAAGCTTATGATCTTAATTAAAGTGTTTCCGTTCCGTATTGAATTTCCAATTATATCTGATACTAAATCCCGTCTTGAATAATGACAGTAATCTACAGTGTAAAGAAGTTTTTCCATCATCTGATTCCAATTTTAAACATATATAGCAATAATTTCAATCTTAGCAAGTTTGATTATAAGATTCCTGTTTTCTTAACTAAAATAATTCCCATTCACATTAAAGATTATTTTTAATCATTTTGAGGCAAGGGCGGATCAGAAGTTTTTCGGGAGGGGGGTATTGTATATTAGTAAATGAAATATGGAAGCAGAGGCAGCTAAGAAAGAAAATGCTCTGAATGTTTTACCAATCAGCTGGCGACGTTTCGGTCCATTTATTATGAACCATCCTGTGGACCTAAACGTCTCCAGCTGATTGGTCAAGAATTCAGAGAATTGCTGTATATCTTTAGGAGACTAAATATTTAGTCTCCTAATTACAATAAAAAAATTTAGATTACTAATAATGGGTAGATACACTGTAAAAAAAATATGAAATTTCAATCATTTTTCATATACTTTCGTGGTTTAATTTTAATATACCCAGGATATGAAATAAAATTAATATAAAAGTTTATGAACAAATTACCAACTTTTAAACTTATCTTTTTCTTTGTGTGCCGCCAAATTTTGAAATCGTTAAAAGTGTACCGCGACAAGTTGAGAATCACTGGTCTAAACGTTCTCAAATAATTTGACTACCTCAAAGAATTTTTATTAATATTATTTTATAATTATTTTAAGGAAACTTGAAATTATTCTTTTAAAATTTATTTCACAAATCTAAATTTATTAAATTCTGGTTTGAAATTCGCGCTCTAAACTATTTCAATATTTATGAAGTATATTACAAACATACTAATTAAATAATTTTTATAAAATAATTCAACTAAATAGCTATAAAAATTAAAATTAAAATTAACAATTTTTACCAAATAATTAATTTTAAAATATACAAGAAATTTGTTTGTTTGGCTACAAATTGAATTTTTTCATATACTATTCATAAACAGTTTATCTAACAGACTTCCTATACTTGTATATGAAGTTTTCTGGAAAATTTTTAACAGTGTAGTCTATCCTCTTTTGGACTAAGCTCAGCTCAAAATATTTTTTTAATTATACATTTGTTTTGATGGACCCAATTGAAATTAGATCCTTTGCAAATAATTTCCCCTCATCTTAGGAAAGATTTTATTAATAATCTTCTGGTCACACCTAGTTTAATAATTTATCGAATCAACTTGATCTCTGTCTCTTGATTTATATATCATCAACGGAACATGACTAGGTTTAATAAAGTTTGCTCACCACCAATTTGGTGGAACCAAACACTCAAACAGGCGCTAAATAAATAAACCAAATGGCAACCAAATCTGCGATTATATTATCAGCACATTTATTCAATCAATTCAATTAGCTGTATATTTTATCGATTGTCTATTGTGCAAATATTATTCAATTAAATAAATTTAATTGTTGGTTTAAATCTTATAATTTTTTTAATCAAACCATTATTTCACTAAATAAATAAATTTTTCAACTTACTGGTAAATAGGAGAAGCCTAAAGAAAAAACCTTCGCTCTCTCTTTTCTTCTCCCTCTTATTAATAATAAATTTGTAAAGTTCACTCAAAATAATTTTGAGGTGTCACTTTTTTTTTAAATTAATTAAATTTATTAAAAGGAGGGTGACAATCCAAAATAATGTTTCTGATTGGCTAAAGCAAGCACGACCGTAACACCATTGTTTAGCAATAATAGCCGAATCGTTTTAGCTTCAAAATGTTGGTGTGGTTTTAGAAAAAAATATTATTTAAAAATTTTTTTTTAATAATTTTTTTAATAAAAGTTTTTTAGATTGTAGCATTAGATTGTTGATGCGAATTTGACAGCGTAATCTTTGCTTTATACAATTACACAAAAAAAAAATATATATTTTCAATTTAATTTCCCCTAAAATGTTGATCGATCCCTTTTAATGTTGTTGAGCCGTTCTCTCACGTGTATATAAAATTGTCAAATTGTTGAATTGTTGCAGTGCTAACATATGCCATATCCTGTAAAGGGTTAGGTCAAACAAATTGAGGTAGGGCTCTAAATTAAATTGTTGATATCAGTTATCAGCGCTCAGTTCATCCATTAGAAGTGAAGTGATGGAAGTGACGGTGAATCCCCGACGCTGTCACTCCCGGTGAAAATCCGATTTAATACAAACACCAGGAGAGAAGTTGTCATCTTTTATCGTATGAGAGGTTCCAGATGATATGTTGGCTCTCATTCATTTTAATACTTCACTCATTTCTTCTTTATCAAATATTTGTTTTTGTTTTATATAATTTTGATCTACAACTTCCGATTTATGATTTAGAATTTAAAAAATATATATGTTTTTTTATTGAATTTTATTTAAAGAGATAGATTGCATAAATTTTTCTTTTTTCGCGCAGAGCCACATCGGATGAGTGTGTGAATGACGACTACGAATAACCCGAGCTAAACCTGGCATTTAATCACATCTGCCATTCTTTTTCCATAACTTCATTAACACCACCAGTGGAGAGGAGGGGGGAGGGGTAAATTATCGTGGAAATTATTGTAGTTCGAAAAAAAATGGCCGAAACTTTCAATATTTCTCTACCAACGCTGTCTACAATTCTGACTCGAGGCTACATATAAAATTTATGTAAGTTCATATATATTTTCAAAAATATAATAAAAATCCTCAATAATTCGAATTTTTTTCTTTCCTCTTGATAATTCAAAACCTCGACAATTCGAATTTTTCTTGTGGTCCCTTGGATTTCGAATTATCAAGAGCCGACTGTATTTCAAGTTCACTTGCCCAGAATTGATAGAATGGTCAAAAAAATGGTCTACCAGATCTCTAGATCTAACTCCACTTGATTCTCATTTGCTTGCTTCTTTTTGCGCATATAAAATTGCGATAATAGTTAGATATAAATAATGGTGGGAGTCCGCCAAGAAAAGAATGAAAAACAAATCATCTGAAATAAATAAAGATGGGATCTAAATGGCCTTAGATGCCTAAAAAGACCTTAAACAAATTTAAAAAAATATTATGTGATAAGAAAAGTACTAGTACTTTTTGGCCGATTTTGTTTAAAAGCTTATTTTGACTATCCGGGAGGATACCTAACTTAAATATAAAATTTCAATCTCGTAGCTAAATTCCTTCATGCTTAAAATCGTTACAGACAGACAGACAGACCAATTTGCGGGGCCCACTTTTTAGGACTCAGGGGACCTCAAAGCATGTACTTTTCTCTCTGTCTATATATATATATATACACATATATAGTTAAGAGAAAGTAAAAATAAATATTATAAAAATGAATGAGCTTTAGAAAAAGCTCGACCACTTGGCGTTGGTAATAATCTTTTTGTTTATTATAATAAATCCTTGAAAAGGGGAAGTTAGCACTCGATCGTGTTATTTGAGGGAGTCCTTAGATGTTTTGCATCTATGACGTAGCCTGGGAAAATCCAAAGTCACCATTGACTGCGAACTGGAGTTTTTCCTCCGAGCAAAATGGCAGAGTCGGAGGGCGATGACGTGGCATTTAAGCAGGAGAACATTTATTATATCTATTACATTTATCTTAGTCCGTTGTATGTGACAGTTTGGGAAATAGCGGAGGGCTTTATCGTAGCTAAGGCCATCTGTTAGACCCATTTACCTCTTCTCGTATCACTTTATTTAACAAGGGAAAATAAAAACTCGGCCCCTGAAAGCTCGCCGCTGCCCTTTTCTTGTTGCTTATATACACAGCTCCTCCTCCTTAATTCTTATGTTTATATTTTGATCATTTGTAAAACCTGCGAAACGAGAATATATGAATAAATTAAATTTGAATTTCAAGAAACGGAGTTAAAATGTTCCTATTTAGGGAAGTTTGCAAAACAATTTAAATTTCAGAGAGTGGTTTAAATCAGTTAATAATTTTCAAGTAACATTTTTTAAACGGAGAGGTGAGGGAAGGCAGCCAGGAAATAAAGCCTCTTTTGAATTAACAAAATCAATTTTAATTTTTTTTTTTTTTTTTTTTCAAATTCAATACAGTTGTCATGTGTGTAAGCAAACCATTTGCCCTTGCTTATGTGTAAAATACAATGTAAATATTAACTGAGAGATATAACATGTCTCTACTTGAAGAGAATTCAATAAAGGATCCCTTTCCTGGCTGCTCTCCTCACCTCCGGCTCATTATTTCACTTTTATCGCCACTACAATTACTTAAGTTTTTTTTTCTTTTTCAAATATAAACTATAATTAATTGGAGAATATGAATTAAAACTATTTAAAGATGAAATAAAAAATTTTATTTAAGAATTTATCTACAATATTGTAACTATGAGCTTTCGAATATTCTCGTCAGTTGTTTGCAAGGGCGGATCCAGAGGTGTTTCTCGGAGGGGGGGGTAATCTGGTGTGATCGTCGCACAGCACACTATTTTTTTTAATTTCGGTAATTTAAAAGCGCATTCTGTACTTGTTTGCCAGAATATAAATACACATCAAATTTTTAAGTATTAATTTTAAAAATTTTACATTAAAAATAAATTTTTTTGCGAAAAAAAGGTATTTTTTCGAATCTCGGGGGGGGGGGGGGTAATTACCCCCTTTACCCCCCTTGTATCCGCCCTTGGTTGTTTGTAGGTTATTTTAACAAGGGTCCTAGCCGGTGGTATCTGAATGTTGGAAGAAATATGGCATGAATGGCCTTAGTTATAGATAAGCTCTAAATTTCGTATACCAACTAGTTAAATTATTATTAGTATTTAAAATATTTACGATAAATATCGATTAGCTCTTGGCTTCCAATTCAGTGGCGTCATTTCAACATTTTCTTGGGGGGGCAAACTTTTTTTACTTAAAATTTACATACAAATAGCTATCTCAAATGTGGCCAAAAGATATTTAATTTAATTAATTTTTTAATTTTAATTTGAGGATGTCGGACTGGTGAACATTAATTTCTTTTTCAAAACGATGTTTTTCTACTCAGTCTGTTTTGACGTGTCTTTTTTAAAATCATTTGTTGCTCGATTTGTAAAAACATTTATTATATTAAAAGATAGTGAGCTGCCAATTCGGAAAAAACTTTGTTTAAATGAATGTAAAAGAATGTCAGAGGTAATTAAATGAATTAATATCAATATTGCATGATTGTAACAATGTAATTTGTATTATTAATTTGTAACTTCTATAAATATACATCTTTGTAAAAATAAATAATTCTGTTTAAGGTTCTGATGATGGCCGCCTTGGGGCCGAAACGGATAATAATAGCCGTAACTGTAAACCAGAAAATAAATACCTCTCAAAAAGGAATTTCTAGTAAATTTATTAACATTGACCTAAAAACAAGTCAAAACAGACTGAGTAGAAAAACATCGTTTTGTAAAAGAAATTAATTAATAAATAATACAAAATTTAAATTAATTAAAAATCATAATATTCAATTATTATTGTTTTTTACAAATATTTTTATAGTTACCAATAATAATAAATACAATTTGTATAATTATAAACAAGTATATGAATGTACGCGAATACAATAAAACAGTGATTCTCAACCAATGTGCCGACGCATTTTTGTGTGCCGCCAAATTCTTAAAGCGCTTAGAAATATATAGGGCCTATAGTAAAAATTATAATGCTTTTTTATTACGAGTAAAAAACTGAATCAGACTCAAATTTCTCATTAAAAGTATTCTTTTTATTAACTTGTAATTACGTACTATTGTTTTTGTAGTACATATTATTTTATTTCAGATTCAAAATTATTATCATAATCTATTTTACATATTGTTGATCTCTAGTAAACTTAATAAAGTTTAATTATTAAGTTTAACTTTTAAACTCATCCTTTTCTTTGTGTGCCGCCAAATTTTGAAATCGTTAAAAGTGTGTCACGTCACGACAATAAAAAGTTTGAGAATCACTGTAATAAAATATATTTTCTGGTATTTATTGGTCTGCTTTCAGAACTAAATTATAATTCTCATTTCATCCCGTTTTGTCCCCTCTTTGTCTCAATGAAAATGTGATCACTTTACCTTAGGAGCATTTGCCCCCCCCCCTAAATGACGCCCCTGTTGAATAATTTAAACGGGATCTAAATGTTCACAGATTCGAAAAAGTCTTTTAAAATATAACTGGTATCCTGTATTTATATATTGTGGCTCACTTATTTGAATTTTATTTTCGTTAGGTGATAGCTGATCTAAAAGAACAAATTAAGTCGTCTTGGAAATAATTTTCCTTATGGCAGGGAGTGAGTGTATATATAGTTAACAAGGAAGTTGAATCTTATAATTCCTCCTGGCGGCTTCATTAATTTGTTTGTAGAGTTAAATAAATGGACTTAGGAAAGCTCGAGTGATTTTAATTTGGTTTACTTGATATATTTAGTTGTAATTAATTTGTATATATATATTTAGAAAATGTTTAAAACAGAAAATAATATTTTTAAGGTAGACCTATTGGTTTGTTTTAACGGAGTGGAAAGTAAAAAAAAAAAAAGAAAAAAAGAAAACAGGAAAACAGGAAAACATGGTGGTGGGCTTATGCCGGAATCCGGCGTGCGCCTGAAGGCTCTCTCTCTCTCTCTCTCTCTTTGCTGAGTGCAAAAGCTGTGCGTGATGTGCGTGACGCACGCGACGGCCCACTGAGCATGCAAGCAATGACGCAGCAGCAAACAAGGCGCAGCAATAAGGCAACGCAGCGCAAGTAAAAGCGCAAGAAGAGCGCAAGGTGCTTGTGGCACCGTGCTGACATCCCCCCCCACCCCCACCCCCTCTCTCGCCCTTCTCCCTACGGCCGTTTTTTCTATAATCCATACTTGCAACAGCAAATTATTATATTAACAGTTGCGTGATTTCTTTCCATTATTTGATTAATTTTCAGAAAAAAAAAAAAAAAAAAAATGATAGTGAATTCTTTAAACAACTTTTTTCATTCTTACGCTTGCTAAATCACTGGCTTGTCAGGTTTTAATAGCAGAAATACTCTATTAAATGAAATTTTAATCTTTATTATAAGCAATTCTTGTAGCAATTATTCAATTATCTGAATACTTATTTTTTACAAATAACAAAAAAAATATTCTATTTAGAAATACAGGTATATTTGATATAGGCCCTATTCTAGAATAATAAAAAAAAAAACAGAGTCAAAAAAGCTTTTTAGGGATTTCGCATCACCAATTTTGAGAACAAATCCATGATATATCTACTAAGGCAAATTTTTTATTTCTACAGTAGCCCTGTATTTAAATCATCAATATTTACATTTTCAGCTGTTTGTGGTGGCTATGCAAATAAAATCACTCGGTTATTTGATTATTTTAATTTAAATCACTATTTAATTAACGCGATTATAAAAAAGATTCTTATTTTTTAATCGATAGTTATATACATAATCATAGAAATTTTTATGAGCGTTTTTGTTTTGAATTTGTTACTGTCTGTCGGGCTGTGAATATGTATAGAGCAAATTCTTTTCATTTTTAGAAAATTTTATATAAGCCTAGAGATATTTTAAACTTCAAACAAACACACCTTCATTTGATCAACGTTATATATAGGCTATATCCAGCTAGGCGGTTTATTGATTTGATTTTATCTCTTTAGAGAAAGAGGAAAATTTAACAAAATTTCTATAAAATAAAATTCATATTATTATTATTATGGGAGTTTTTAATTATAGACCACATTTGTATTCATTATTTATTAAAAATATAAACAAGTACTTTACAACGTCTAAGGGCCTTAGAGGTTAGTTCACTTGAGTCGGACCAAGCACACAGTACTTGAAAACGACTGCAGAATAAGCAGTCTAAACGTTGTACAGTATTTATTGATATATTTTTAATAAATAATTAAAACAATTGTGATCTATAATTAAAAACGCCTATAATAATAATAATATTAATACAAACCAGAAAGCTTTGCTCTAACAAACATAAAATTCATCTACCATGGCAGTATTCACCATACTGCAATATATTTATTCTCGGCTTTAAATAATTTATTCACTTTACTAACTAATCTCCTTAAAAAGGTTTTTCACTAATTCGCCTCATCGCTTGGACCTTTTTATTAGCCCGGTCAAGAATGGTCTGAAAATTTGTTTTTAACAATGACTAGTAGGCCTATATATTTGCGAAATGATAATTTGATAGTTTACAGGAAAGTTGTCC
This sequence comes from Euborellia annulipes, assembly GCA_023213315.1. Classification (NCBI taxonomy): domain Eukaryota; kingdom Metazoa; phylum Arthropoda; class Insecta; order Dermaptera; family Anisolabididae; genus Euborellia; species Euborellia annulipes. Next base: position 19,317 of record JAKCPI010005828.1, read on the forward strand.
GCTTGAAGTAAAACCTAAACACATAGTCTAAGTTCTATGTATTTTCCATTTGCGTCTTGAGTCATACATCCTCACTAAAATGATGTTTGCTGCATATTTGTCTGCGAAATATAACGAACAAATTTGCCAAAGTGTTTAAGACAAAAAGTCAAATGTGAATTTAATGTTAATGCCCCAACGGCTTATTATTACTCCATTAATCGTAAATTATCAAAATCCACTTACGTTTCAAAGTGTACTTATCGCCAAGAGCGAAAGTGAATGAAATAGTAGAAGGGGTGATTTTTTTTTAATAAATAAAAAGATATGTAAATTTATAAAATATTTCCATCAGGAGCCATATCATATGATCCCTTCCTTACGAGGCGGAAATATAAAAATATATGCAAGCCATATTTTATCCAGTGCGGGGAAAAATTAGTTTACAACCCTCTTTTACACGAGTTCTCTAGAATATTAATATCGAAAAAAATCTTGTTTTTACTGTTAAATAAAAATAAAATTTAGCGTCTTTATTCCAAATAAAAAAATAATTAAATTATATATGAAAATTGAAAAATTAAAAACACTAGGTTATATAATAAGTTTCCAATACAATATAATACAAATTAACATTTTTAACAGTTAACACTTTTAAGGGTCATTATCAGAAGTGATTTTACTCTTGATAGTTTAAATTGAATTATTCCGGCATTAGAGGAAGGAAATTGGTGTGATTAACGGTCTAAATGATTTTTTTATATTTTTACTTTCTCAATCCCAAAAATGCAAAAAAATTAAAATTTTCCTGTGTGGCTATCAATTTTATTTGGTAGTTTATTTTTTAATATTTTCTTTTTTCGCCATTAAGCAAATTTTATTTCGTATAAAATAAAACATAAGTTATTTTGTTAACGGTATTTACGTAGTTAAATTGTATAATAAAATAGTTTTTTTTTTTTTTTGTTTGAATAAATATCAACGGAGCTCTTCGCTTGTATTTCTTTTTCATTTGTTGGTGTACAGTATTTGTCTTGAAGTGAATAATAAATAATAGGCTTATACTTAAAAAAATATTAATATTATGATTTTAATAATACAACAAAATCCGCGTCACTGCCCCACTCCAAGAACTGTATTGATATTTTGAAGACATGATCAGCGAACCGTCGCCTTGAGAATTTTATTAAAGTTAATATTGAATAATATTCTGCAATGAAGAAAAATAATATTTTGTTTTCTTAATAAATAAATGCGGATGTGACTAGTCGCACAGCACAAAACTTTCTCTTACCTTCAGTAGATAAGAGAAAGTTGTGTCAAAAACTGAAAAACAAAATTACACTAATCCAAATTTTTTTCGGATGCAAACTTCCCATAAAGTTAACTATTTCTGAAGCTACACATACTAACCCTTCTAAAATATGGGCCTATATATAAATATTATTTTGAGAAATTCTCTTAATTTCGGCTAGAACAGATTGCGGTTCCTTTCTCCACCACTACCTACCTAGAAAAATAGAATCCATTTATAAACAAAAAAAAAAAAAAAACGAAGAGCATCAATTTTTTCTGATTAAACTGTCGATGCGTATTAGAACGGAATGTCTTGTATTTGGAGTAAAAAAATCAATTCTGCACGCTGGTAGGTTAGAATTTCAAATAGCAAAAAATGATAATTCATAAAATGCTATAACTTATTTTACTTTCAATAAAAGCGCAGCTCATATTTTTAGATGACATTGCTGATCACGGTATACAAATTTATTAAAAATCTTTTCATTGATAGTAACGTAATCGATATCAACTTAATAAACTATCATCTTATTAAATATATTTTTTTATATCATAATTAATTACCAAAGGCATTAGAATAGGAGAGGCCTTGAGATCGTCCACGAGTTAGAGAGAGGGGCAAGGGAAGATTATCTCCCTCTACCTTTCTGAAAAAAAATCTCACTAGGGCCTACGACTATGATAATTAATTATTGTTGTCCCCATTCAGTGATTGTAAACGTAGGGACTAAGAATTATCCGAGCTAAGATGGAGATCCTTTCTCTTCTTACAGTCTTTATTTCTAATCTATTTTTCTATAACTTCTAGACATTATTGTTTCATTAGTTTCAAATTGTTGAGTTTATATATGTTTATTTTGGCCTTTGATTACTGATTAATTTCCGCAAATTTTGTACTTTACATCAAATTTCCTCTTCCCTTTAAAATGAAATTTAAAGGGATTTTATTATTAAGGCTATATAATTCAATCCTTATGCTTATTAAAACTTAATTATCTTTTTAAATATAATTAATAGCTACAAAAATGTTAAAAAACGAAATAAATAAAAAAGTGGAGGTAAATACTAAATAAGGAGGAAGAATAGAAAATTTAATGAAACTGAACAATACAATTTTAATTACTTTGAAAATTTCCTCAATATCTTATTTCTAAAAGTTCGAATATTATCTTTTTAATTAATTTTGAAATAACGATAAGATATTTTTTTCCTTAACTTTATAAACAAAATTGTATTATTTTATAAATAAAGGAAGAGTTTTTTCTTTTAGAAAATACAAGCGATTCTTCCTTTAATTCTCTGTCAAAAAATAAGCTTCAAAAGATTCTCAATATAACATTTATTAAATAAAATACGAAAATTTTTATTTCAATTTAAAAATTTAATTATAAATAAAAGTAAAAAGGTTTCCAATATTTTCCTATATATTATTTACTAACATGTTAATTACACTATTTATTACCAGGGTTACCAGACATCCCGATTTGAGCGGGAAAATCCCGGGTTAATTCCCGAGTCCCGACCAACTTATAAAAATCCCGCCAAGTCGACTCAGTATAATTTTTTATATTGCTCAAATTTTATTTTGCATATTTGGTGAATACTACATAAATTTTCTCACAATCAAGGTTATTTCTCTTGACGATTGAGGCACTTGTCATACCTGTGAACAAGCTTTGCAATTCCCTCTTTATCCCTGCCACTGAATCGAAGTGAGCAAGGCACAAGCACTGTGAAGTGTGCGTTCAGTCACACCAAATGTATTTAATTCTAATAAATAAAAGTAATAAATAAGCAAATGATTCCTTTCCCTTTGCCTGCTATTGGAGTCGCCTGTTAGTTAGGCAACCCGAAGTGTTTCCTTTAAGCCTTGCGCAATAAAAACAAGATTGATATATTTTAATATTGTTCAGGATTATATAAAAACTAAAAGAGAGGAATAGTGTGATAAAATTATTTAATTCAGACTTTTTAGTCTCGTGAAAAAACTAAATTTTGTTATTATAATTACGTGGCTGTTTATTAGATTAATTGTAATAGGAAGAGGTTTGCAGCCAAATGAAAAGAGCTTTTATTATTAAATATTTGGCTGCAAACCTCATCCTATTACAATTTGACTAAATTTTGCCTATGATTTTGTTGATAAAATAAAATACAGGAAGATATTAATAAATAAGAAATTATATATCATATTTAAGATATTATATAGATCGCGTATGTGAGCAGCGAAACGGAAATTTATATAATTAAATATTTATTAATTCATATACCCGAAAAATAAGGCTGTGCCGCCGGGAGTTGAACCACGTATCCTCCGATTTGAACTCGGAGTGCCCTTACCACTGGTAACAAATTGGAGGATCCGTGGCTCAACTCCTGGCTGCACACCCTTATTTTTTCGAGTATATGAATTAATAAATATTTAATTATATAAACAGGAAGATATCAGAGCTCGTATTACAAATGAAACGTTTTGGTAACTGAAATTAGAAGAGCGAAAGTTTAAAGACAATTCCAATGATATTTCCAGGTGAATGATATTCTGAATATAAATAATATAATAGGTTATATCTGAAGCTTCTTCTTTTTCTATTCTACCCCTTTATTAAAAATCACTTGCCAATAACAATAAATTCTCGTCATCTCAAAGAGGTTTCATCTTCATCCGGTTCTGGAAAAGATCTCTTATCCAACTTTGCAACTATATATCTATTTTACCATAAATAAATAAACAAACTGAAATATATCTTGCAAAAATGTTGGGTTAAATTATGGGCTGAAAGGGTTAACTGAATATATCTCTGAGACCAGCATTGAGACATAAATAAATCTCCGAATGGCATTCTAAAAAATAAATAAATTTAACAATATAAAAAAAAAAACTTGGCACTTGGTGGCGGCCTAAAATGTCAGGAGTATGAAGAATTATTGTTTTATTGAGTAGATAGAAGAACTCCATCATTTGGAAAAAAAATTAATCGTTTTTACATTAGACACACACAGCGTTACATCTTATTGAATTTTATTGAATCATTTATGAACTGCACCACCAACATTAATATTATATATGAAAGCATTTTTTTATAATCTTAAATTAAAAGTGTATTTATAGCAAGGGGGAAGTAATTGTGTATGCATTTTTAATGAAACAGTGAGGAAAAAATATTTGATTGATGCGATAACTATCATGAATTATGGGGGCCAAGGCGCCGGGGAGTGTAATTTAAAATACAATTAATTAGAAAATTACTCAATCAATTTTTTAATTTAAATGTGTTATGTCTTGAGAGATTGTAAATTAGTCAAGACATGAATCAAATTTGCAGTATTAAATTATAAATATAAACAATAGTAGGTAGACGATCGGAGTAATTAAAAAATCTCACTAAAATTCCCATCAACTTTTGCGTTAAGGGGGGAATGGACTGTAAATTTATATTTCAAATAAATTATATATTTCACAAAGTTTTTCGATGTGGTTTGTTACTTTCTCTTGCATATATTTATAGTGAGAAAGTGCTGGATTGAGGTCGAGATTTTGATGGATATACACGTTTTGAGGTCGCCTGAGTCCAAAAAAGTCGCAACATGGCCTGTCTGTGAAGAAAATATATCAAGAACGAAAAGCACCAGGGGGTTGAAATTTTATATTTGAGTTAGGTACCCCTGGGACGTGACAAGAAGCTTTTGAACAAAATCCAAAGAGTACTAGTACTTTACTGATATACTTTTTCAGTTTTTTTCGATTTTCTCAAAATTCGCTTCAACGATTTTGATTAAAACTCATAAATCAATTATTTTTTAGATGCTCTTTAAAATGTATATTCTAATTTTGCCCTTGAAATCTTGTGAAGCACCAAAGGTAATAGAGAAAGTCGTGTGCTAATTGTAAATTAGTCAAGACATGAATCAATTATTATTATTATTATTATTGTTTGCAATAAGGCGCACCAGCTACTAAGGCTATACGCGCCTCCCAGACCACGGCCACACAAAGCAATGCTTAAAGTCAATCAACCCAGTAAAATAAATAAATAATAAATAAATAAAACCCACTTAATCAAAGAAAAATAAATAAATAAACTAACAAAAAGCTCGAAAAACAAAAATAAATAAAAATTCAGTAAATAAATAAGCCAATTAATAAATAAATAAATAAACAAATAAAAAATATCAGTTTATCACAGCCTATCACAGGAGAAAATAAATAAATAAATAAATAAATAAATAAATATAGATATGCAGTAAAAATATCAGAGAGCTATCACAGGAGAGAAAAAATAAATAAATAAATAAATAAAAAACAAAAATAAATAAATAAATATAAGTAAATAAACATAATATCACAACATGAATCAAATTTGCAGTATTAAATTATAAATATAAACAATAGTAGGTAGACGATCGGAGTAATTAAAAAATCTCACTAAAATTCCCGTCAACTCTTTTCGTTCTTGAGATATTTTGTTCACGGGCAGATCAAAACGTGTACATCCATCAAAATCTCGACATCGAATTTTTGACATGAATCCAATACTTTCTATATAGTATACATATTACATATATAATATACAAAGATAATAAAAAACTCTTTATTTGTGACGTTTGTGCATGCGTTTTTGCCATCTTCGTCCTCACTTATTGGCTGCATCCTCTTCTGCCACAATTGAATCATTAACGCGAACGTAGGCTACAAAAGGTAGCCCAGCTCAAAATAATTGCTAAGGTTCCATTTAATTTCGTTTTCCTGGCGTTTGCTCGGAATGTCCGTCTTTGGCCCGGAGGGGGAAAGGGAGGGGAGCACGCCCACCCCTTTTGGGTGAAATGTGAGGAGCAGGACAGTTGGGCATGGCCAGCGCTTAATCGGGTCCACTGAACAGCATCCTCACCTCCCTTCCCTCAATTTATTTTATATCCTATTTTCGTATGGATTTTTTTAAAATTCCAATTAAGAAATTAACATTTAAACTAAATTCCTGTTATTTTATTTTATGTTTGACGATAATAACTCAAGAAAAATAAATTATTCATTGGAACAATTAGGAAATCAAAAATTTATATAATTTAGTTAGTAAATAGAAACTGTGAATAGGGTTTAGAGAGAAAACAAATTAAGCTAATATTGATGTTTATTATTGATAAATTCATTTAAATATTTATCACACAATAACTAAACAATTGGCTGTAATCTCAATTAGATAATCATTTTATGGGGAAAACTAAATGATTACGTCATATTTGATAAGCTTTTAAGAAAGAATATTTGGCTGAAAAATCGAAAATGGCTTTACTGAGTTGATCGATTTTTTTTTGAACTTATCGATTTTTTTTGCATGAGTCATAATTTATGTCTTGTTTGATTAAAATATTAGAGTGGTCCCCAACTTTTTTGAGTTTGGAAAAAAAAAATTCGAAAATGAGGGAATTACAGATCAGTGATGGAATGATTTTTAATATCATTCTACAACAACTAAAAACTCTGAAATGCACCAATTAGTTTTTTTTTTACTTTCTCGTATAGAATATTAAGAGAAAGTATTGAAATCGTAAAAAAATCGTCTTGGAGATTTTGATGTTTCTCCACTTTTTAGACCTCTCTGAGTTCAAAAATACCATTTTGGGCATTATGTCTGTGTGTGTGTGTGTGTGTGTGAACACGATTGCTTAAAAACCAAAGCAGCTAAATAGATGAAATTTGGTATATGCTCCTTACACTAAAATTGTATTTCTATCAACTTTTGGAGTAAATACGTCACTTGGAAGTAGTACTTTACCTAATAAGTTTTTTCAAAAATTTTTAAATTTTCAATTTTTTTGTTATATTATGATAAAATACTCAATTTTAAAAGGTTTTTATTCTTTGACATTTTTCCGAAAACTGAATAGTTTTTGAAATAATCGACGAAGAATACGACATTTTTCGTAAATTTTGGAAAGAAAAATCAAAACAAAATCAAACGTGTCATTAAAAAACATGTAAATATAAACAAATGAATTTGTGAAACAATTTGTTCACACACACACACCCAGACACAATTCCAAAAGAATATACGGGAAAGTTTCGGGGAAGTCATTGCCCATTTATTTTTATTGCAAATCTATGATAAAAACGTAACAATTTAATTAAGTACTTTATTGATGCACATTTTCAGTTTTTTCAGTTTTCTAAAAATTCGCTCCAACGATTTTGTTGAAAATTCAAAAATCTTCTGAAGACCACTTTACTCTTGTACTTCATAGGAAAGATAGGAGATGGTAACAAAATATAAATATAAATATTTTCCTATACTTATAAATTTTACATCTCTCGAATGTACAGTACTGTCGGAAACTATGTTGACACAAAAAAATCTGGTGCGACTAGTTATAGGTTTATTGTTTTTTATAATGTTAAATTTTAGGCATCTAAATTGTATTTAACAAATTGTATGTTTTTTTGTAGACAAGTCCCTTGACCCCCGGGAATCGAACCCAGGATCTCCATCCTTTCCGGAGCATCGGTGTGTCTTTTAAACTCAATTTTTAAGGTTCATAATAATTATTGTATTTATTTATAAATGAACGAATTCTATCTAATCGAAAAGAAAGGTTCATTTTTCTTAATGAATTTTATTTTATTTTTTTATCAAATTCCATGACCTTTCATTGTGTGATTTATAAAAAAAATTCTCGGTTTCCGCTTTTCTCCTTCTTGCCTATTGAGAGTTTCTAATTGAGAATGATTGCTCCAATTAGCTCTATAATTCATGAACCAACAATAAGCACAGCCTCTAATAGAGAGAGATCTTTTCTTGATGATCCATTGAGGAGATGACAATGATGGTGTGTGGGACCCCCATGCAAACTTGATTATGGTCTTTTAAGTTTGTTCTCCAACTAAAGGCGAAAGACTGCACTGCCTTTCTGAGCCCTGTAATTACATTTCAAGCAGATGTGCTCAGCAGACAGAAAACTCAATTTAATTTTTCAAGCCCCCCCCTACCCCACCCCCGAGATGTAATGGAAATTAAGACAGAATTATCAAAAAAAACAATTTCAGAATAAAAAATTTATTTTAAATATTTAAATAAATTAAATAAGATTTTAGTGTATATTAAATGATATTTAAAAAAATAGATTATGAATTTTGTTTTAACAATTATTACACAAAAACTTCATATTAGAAACAATAAATGTATTTCAGCAGCATTAGCGTTTGATAAGAAAATGATGTAAGAAAGAATACTGTACCCAGTATATAACACTAGCCTATCTTATAAATAAATTGATTGTGTTTTTCTTTCTCATCTGATTTTTATGTATTTTTGTACATTGATTAAAAAAAAGACATTTTTATAAAGTAAGAATTTCCTCTGAAGAAAAACATAAATGTAAAAAAGTGGCCAAGTTCTATTTGGTTCTTCCTTAAATAACAAGAATGCGCCACAACAAGAACTGAGATCTATGTGGATGCCTAGTTATGTAAACCAAAAATAGGTCAATTATCGGCATATTTTATTATGTAGCTTTTCCTATAGCCAGGCCCGGATCCAATAAGTGCGGGGCTCGATTGGATTTTTTTGCGGGGTCCTCTATATATTAAATATTTAAACAAAATGCAAATTCAATATATAATTTATTCTTTATCGTCAAAAGCAATTTGCTTTAAATTTCGAAAAATAACTTTTTGTTAATTTTGGGGCGGGGCTCCTTCAAATGAGGAGCCGATTGGGCACGATCGCCATTGGAGCAATCGCCTTAAATCTAAAATTTCAACCTCGTAGCTCATTTTCTTCATGCTTAAAAATGTTCACACACACAGTCCAAATTTCAGGGCTTACTTTTTGAACTCAGGGGACCTCAAGACATGATTTCCATCAAAGTCTTGACGTGGAATGTTTGACTTTATATATATATGCTCTATATATATTTCATATATAGGTAAGATAAAGTAAAAGCTCACGGGCGTCCAAGTAGAATGTGTTTTCTGAAATGATTGATTTACACTCGTACTTTTTACTTTTTTATTACAGTTAAAAAAACCTCATTTTGTTTATAAATTTAAATTATATTTCGACTTCTAAAATATTCAAAATTTAAATATATGGAAATAAATTAATTATTCTAACAGCATCCTTACAGAATAATGATATACTGCTTTAGATAACAAAGAACATCTCTGAAATAGCGGCAGAAGTAATTAATAACAATGATCAATAATGTTTCCTATTCCATTTATAAATAACTAATTAACATTTATCATTTGACATAAATAATTTCAAATGTTTTTTTAATAGTTAAACTAAAATTTTTATTTTTTTTTATTTTTATTTCCTTTATTTAATCAGTCGATTAAAAGAAACAAATGATTAATTATTTTAAAGCAAATTTAAAATAATGTTGATTAATGATTTATTCGATAGCTGATGACAGAGGGCTTAGACTGTTTATTGATCTTGAATACATGTATATATTTGAAATTACCCAACATACCAAATTTGTATAAAATTAACCCTTCTCGATAAATGAAAGTAAATTTCTGTGGTGTGGATCGGAGAAATAAATGAATGCGTTATTTCTGCGGACTTGAGGCCGAGAATTTGGATGCAATAGGCCTGCTTGCAAGGGAAAGGAAACCTTTCTGTCACAACTCGCTTTGGGAAATTATTTTATTTTCTCTTACCTATATGTATATGTTAACATACAGAGAAAGTATTGGATTCATGTCAAAAATTCGGTGTCGAGATTTTGATGGTCGACATTTTGGGGTCCCCTGAATCCAAAAAAGTGGTTTTCGCGACATGGTCTGTCTGTGAACAAAATATCTCAAGAACGAAAAGAGCTACGAGGTTGAAATTTTATATCACCAAGTATTTATTAATTTAAATAAGCAAAAAAGGTAGGTAGTCGCACCACGGATCTGTCGATTTGTACTCAACATGCCCTACTAATGGACCACAGTACCGCACTCGCTTATTTAAATTTATATATATTTCTTTATTTACCCAGTATTAATTGCATCCTTGAGAGGATATCTCAAAACGTCCATCTTGATCGTGCGTCAGCCCCGGAGAAATCTGAACGCTTGCTTTGAGCGGGGTCCTTAGTGAGTAGCGCCCGGGGCATGATGACCCCCCTTGCCCCCTCCCTCTCGCTACGCCACTGAATATAATACATCTTAAATATCACACAATTTTTTACACGATTATATATAGAGGATTGAATCAAAATCATTAGAGGAGATTTTGGGAAAATTGAAAGAAAAATTTAAAAAGTACATCAGTAAAGTACTATTTTTTTAAACTGATTTTATTTAAAATCTTTCAAGACAGGTGCAACATGCGTGCTTAGTTTAAGTATAAAATTTGAGTTGTCATTTTTATTTTGACTCTCGATAAATATTCCTGCTCCAAAGATAAATTAATTATAGAACAGAAAAGGAAATCTGTACAATTTTTAATTTTTTTAAAGTTTTATTTAAAAATATGGACATACATTAATCATTGATAACCAAAAGCCAATTGAAAAGAGAGATAGGGAAAACTGGGAACTTTCCTAACGAGAATCGAACAATTTATGGACGATTTTTAAAAGAGAGAGAGAGAGAGGGGGGAGGAGGGCGGAGGGGAGGGGGGCTATTGAATGTTTCAAAAATGGATTTGATTTTAACTTTTTCCCTTTTTTTTGCACATTAATCCCTCCAGTGATTTCTGAGTAATTCAATCAGGGAAATTCTTATAATTGAATAATATATTTTCTTTGGTTGAATTTTCTTTCATTAAACAATTAAAACAAAATTCGTTCATAGATTGCATTCCTTCCTCTGTGTCATAAATTAGGCTGAAGTGAATGATAGTTAAAACTGTCGAAGTCTTCAATAAAACTATCAAAATAGTTGCACTTTCTGAAAATTTGTTGGATAGAGGGTAAAATTTGTTCTCACTATCCTGGATGTGTTTCCTAGAGCAAATAAACAGCTTCAATACAAATTGGGTTTTAAAGATTTTCGATTGAATCATACTAGAATGCATAAGCGTACCCAGGAATTTTGGTTAGTTGGGGCTTGTCTTCTAACCCCTCCCCCCCCCCCGCCCCCCTCCCTCGAAATGGGGCAATATACGAATTCAAATAAAATAAAGCAATTTTCATACTGGTAAGTATTTTTAATTTAAAAGTACTTGCCATTTGAATAATAGGGGTGAAGAAGAATGTAGCCAGATAGGGAACCTCTATTCAATCAAACTCCATGATGCAAAACGTTTCGGTCAATTTTATTATGCCATCTTCAGTTTCATATGAGTTTTTTAGCAAATAGTTCTTAATTGTGATTTCGAAATTCTGTCTCTTAGGCTAGTATATGTATATGTATAGTATTGTATAATACTGGCTTATGAACAAACTATTAAGAACTCTATTTGCTAAAAAAACTCCTATGAAACTGAAGGTGGCATAATAAAATTGGCATCATGGAGTTTGATTGAATAGAGGCTCCCTACCTGGCTGCATTCCTCTTCACCTCTGTTATTCAATTCTATACAGCCATTTTCTACATTAATTACTTACCATTTGAGATGCTTCCTCTTTTGAGTTATTCTTGGAAACTGGAAATTTCGGTTATATCGGTAAAAGCAGATCTTTATAAAATTCTAATTTTCTCAGTTTGGTGGTGTCTCGCAACTCGCCACTTTGCCCTACTTATTCTTTAAATATCTAGACTTGCTTTGGGTTCCATCCCGGTTTGAGTCCTAGGAAGGGGGGGGGGGTACACGTACGCTTTAATGCAAACTCATTATTGGTTTGTAGTTGAATTCTAACACATTCAAGCCTGATCAGTTCACAAATATAATCCCATCTCAGTGAATAATATATTTGTAAATTAAAGAAATATTTGATAAAAGCAAACTGTTACTTAGATGTATACACTCGTATTAAAATACTGGAAGCATACAAAATAGAAATTATTTATATGCCATCTAATGTATATAAAAAATTTTCCAATATAACAACTCTATATAGTAACACTGTAAGATTTTTAGGGGTTTTTTTTTTTTTTGGTGGTCCGAAATTTGTTGGATTCATTTAGGGACTTTCATCTCATTTAATTAGATTAGGGACATTTCGTTTCGGCTGTAAGATTTTTATATTTTATATAAAATATTTTATTTGTATTATGTAACTATCAACTTAATATATTAATATTAATGTATGTCTTTCCAGCTCTAATGGGTTGGCTTTTGTAGAATAAAGCCGAAGCGTATCCAAAATCGAGAGTTTTTCTTTATTATAGAGTCTCGAAAATTGGCTGCCAACTTCTCTGTCCTATATCTACTGATATCTTCAGCCACCTTAATCTTATATCTACAAAACTGAAGTTATATTAATTAGAATATAAAAATTTAAAACAATTGAAACTCACTTTTGTTTGCAGTGCTCTCGTCAAAATCCAAGGCGTTTTGTGTTTAGATATCCGAATTCGCTGAAAACCTGAAACAAGAAAAAATGTGTAAATAACCTTCATAAGAATGATTTATAAATATGAATTAATTTCATTTCTTAATTTGCGATTGCTTTGATTGTTGACTGGCGTTCCGTTCTTTGACTTTTTAATGTCTCCCCCCCCCCTCTTTTTTTCTCGTGCCAAATTGTTTTTATACATAAATGTAAATTTTGTTATTTCCCATGTTTTTTAGATTAGATGTATATTTATCGCTTCAATAACGGTTTATCGATTATTATAATTAAAATAAGAGAAACCGATTTTATTTTATTGAATAAAATTTATGAAATTGCTTTTTTTGATTACCATCCGTCGTTTATTTTCTTCAAACAAATAAGAAATAATAGGGGATAATGGATTTCTAAATCGTCGAGACTTTTAAGTAAAATAAAGTGGTTGGGCGCGCCTCCAGGAACGGAAAAAATACGAACGAGGGCGGAGGCCCAAAAGTGGATGACTTTGCCCTCCGCGGAGTGGAATTTGCAACGAAAGAAGTAAAAGAAGACACCGAATATTCCCACTTGATAAAAGAATTTCTTCCCGATGTGAAACACCCATATCTTAACGGATCATATTTCTAATCAATGGAGGAATAAAGAAAAGAAAAACTGAAATTGATATCAGTCCAAATATCTCTCAGAGTCTCTCTTTCTCTTACCTATTTATGTAATATATAGAGAGAAATATAAATTAATTAAACTTCATTTTAACATGTCGTATTTGCATTTCATAACTTTTTATTTTAAAAAAATGTCATACCTACTATTTAAAATATATCCTTATAGCCTACTGACTAAAAAAAGTTTTTATTTATTATTTTAAGACATAACATGTATGAACTTAGTTTATGAGTACGAAAAAACTGAACTTTAAAAGAGCTTTTATTACTTGGACATGACGCTCTCATTTTGTATATTTTTTTTTATTTTATTTTCATTAATTAATTTCTAATTTTGTATAATGGATATAGCATTTATATCAAAAGTTTTACGAGTCGATAGAAAATATTAATGATAAGTGAAAAATTTCTTCTTCGAGTTTCCATTGTATGTGTAAGTTTAATTTATTTCTCTTTTGGAATGAAAAATACCATCAACTTGTTAGTCTTTATTTTATTATTTATTATTTAATTAATTAACAATTTAATTTTTATAATAGTATATGTTAGCCTAATAATAAGGATTCCGGTCGATATGCACTAAAAAAAGGCACATTTTTTATTTAAAAAGTCGAAATATCTTCTTAAAATATGCATTTATAAATCATTTAGATTTATCTAGTGTTTGATAGCTTTAAACAGACTCAAGGAACCGGTAAAAAGGATATTTCCTAAAAAAAAATTTAATAGGTTCAGGAATTTAATATATTTTTTTTTTTTGCACAATAGAACCGGAAATTATTATATATATAGATAATATAATATAAAATTAATGTTTTAAATTAAAAATAAATTTAATACATAATTTTTTTTATTTTTGATTTCTTTTTAGAATAGTTTATATGAAAAATATCTTTTGGTGAAAAAGTTGTTACTGATTTTCTACACTAGAAGGTGTTATATGGCATATATCGGGCAAAATTAATCTGATTAGAGCATACTCGTTGGCATTTCAAAACTGACAGTTCCAATTCCTCTTTTGTGAAGAAAGTATCGCGATTCCAAAATCGTGTTAAAGTTAGACCACTTAAAATATGAGTGTAAAAAAGGAAGAAATTCGAAAGATTATATTTTGAAATTCTATTTCCAAAAAGGGAAGAATGCAAGAAGAAATTTTGTGCAGTTTATGGTGATGATGCTATAAAAGAAATAACAGCGAGGCGAGTCATTCGAAACGGATGCAAAACCGAGGGAACACCAAGGAAAGTTACAGTAATTGGTGGGATTGGAAAGGAGTGGTACAATATGAGCTGAGGTGGGGGATACTCCTGGTCAAACAAAAAAACATGCATTAAGCCCATAGTGAAAATATAATAATTTTTTCGGCTTGCAGCGTTCTGCTGATCGAGTCGCGTTGATGGCTTAGTTCATTATAAGTTCAAGTAGCGAATGCGGATAAATTTGATGAAAAAAGTTTAAGAAAACAATAAAAAATAAAAATAAAAAAATATAACCAGAGAAAGAGAAAAAACATGTATCATTTAGTTTCTACTTGAAATTAATAAAGCTTTTCGTGACTTTAGATATTTTTTAAGGGGGTTAATCAACCCCCTACTAATTTAATATTATACTTATAATATAAAGTTCAGTCTAGAAAAGGAATAAGAAAGGCAGGCATAAAGGGACAAGAAGAAATGCCAGCCCTGGCTCGGGTAACTCGTGGTCGCTATCCACGTACTCACCAGGTGTGAGCCCCTGAGTAAAATTTCACAATATAAATACTTTATTAGGTAGGCTCTTTTTACCTATCGTTTTATTTTTATTTTTTAAATTAATGTAATGTAATAAACAAAACAATGAATAATTTAAATTTGAGAGTCTCTTCTCATTCATTTCTTCATTAAATTTACTTTTTTTTTTTTGAGTATTTTTAATTAATATAATAAACAAAACCATGAGGTTAGAACTAATTAAAAAAATTTAATTTAAAAATCTTGGTTGAATTTAACCATTCTCTACTTATACAAGTAAAATTTATTTGAAAAATTTTATCAAGAATTGTGGTCAAAGTGGTTAATTCAAAACAAAAAAAAAAAAAAAAAAAGATACGGGATATCTAAAAAGGCCGAAAATATTACTTTAATTTTTAAGAGAGGGTTTTTCGAGAGGGTGGTGGGGAGAGAGGGTAGGCAATATGCGGCGACAGTTATTAAAATTCACCCCACCCCATGAGGTAGTTTGCAGCCCGAACCTTTGAAACAGTACAATACAATGTACCCGTTGGCAAAGAAAAGGGGTATGTTCCAAGGAGAGAGTACCAAGAAGAGATCGGGATGGGAAAACACCGGCCTGGTAATTAAAGCGCCTTTCAAAGCCACCAGAGTGGAGCCGAGGGAGAGGGGAGGGGTGCATGGTATGCCACCCCCTCTCGCCTTTCTATCCACCCATCCATTCCTCCCCCATGCTTAATTGTCCGTCTTGGCGCTCCAAGCCAATTCGGCAAATCTCTTTAATTAATTAACTTACAATTTAGCATTCATTTCTCATTCAATGTCCACACAAAACACTACTTGAACCTATTAATTTGTTTTTTGTTTTTTAATTAAACTTTTTTATTTATTAAATTTAATTTAATGTATAAGTAAATGCTTAAGTTGATAGGTTTTAACTGCACATTCATACATGAAATTCATTTAGTAACTAGTCTAAAATGATTTTCTCTTTCTTAAAACATACACACTACTACTATACATTGTTCCTTGGGCGTATAGAGAATGTAACAAAAATAGTGACCAATATAGAAACCTGTTATAAGCCATCGAAAAATATGAAGAAATAAAATGACAATAGCCTTAAGGGGCCGAGTTATGTACTCCGAAGGACCAAAGTTTTTATTTCAAATTTTCCAAATTACTTTTTTTGGGTTACTACAAAATTAAGCTCTTGGTCCCCAAGTCTGTT
This sequence comes from Euborellia annulipes, assembly GCA_023213315.1. Taxonomy (NCBI): domain Eukaryota; kingdom Metazoa; phylum Arthropoda; class Insecta; order Dermaptera; family Anisolabididae; genus Euborellia; species Euborellia annulipes. The sequence goes on from JAKCPI010005828.1 coordinate 35,627, forward strand.
TGGTGGGTGCCTCACCACTCAGAGGTTTTGGTTCGTCTTGAGATCTGGAGGGAGGTTGGTTGGATGTAATCGTGTGTGTGTGTTTGGTGAAGTCTCCGAGGCTTGTGTTTGCTCGTGAGAACCGATATGTGTGTTCTAAATTGACTTTGGGGTCTCAATTTGCCCACTCCCCTAGGCGAAGTGTTATTGAGAGGTGTTGAATTGTTTACTGTTCGGGTTGGGATGTTGTCTAGTCTCTTGCTCGAGAGCAGCTGACTGGCAGCAGGGGATTTTATACATGTTATCAGGTATGGTGGCCTGGCTGGTATAGGATTCGATGTGTTTGTTTGTCATTGGTTGTGTTATTTCGGGGCCATGGTTTTGTTGTTAGATGCCAATTTTGGCATGTGTGATTGGTTAGATGAGGTCTTTTTGTTTGTGTGAGGTTTAGTCTGGAGTTTGGGAACAAGCAAGAGTTTTCCATGTTGTACAACACATTTCAACATTGAAGGCCCGAGTGAGAAGAATGCTTTTCAAAAATTCCTCAAAAGAAATATTCTTATCAAATATGAGATAAAAATTTCGAAAAACAACTATAGTTTATTTCAAACAGACAACAATTGAAATAAACAGAGCCTATGGAAATTTCGAATCAATTGACTTTTTTACTTAAGAAATGCAAGCGATCAAGTTAACTAAGTTGCTATGGTAAACTAAATATACCTCGACACAAAAAAGAGAAAGTTGTGTGCTGTGCACGAGTCACGCCAGATTTTGTTCTGTTTTCAGATGAGAATAGATGTGTATTAAATTAGTAATCAAAACATTTATTATATCGCTCCGAGTGACAAAATCTAAACTTTCTATGCTCCAAACTTTAAACATTTCTAGTATTTAAATTTTTTTCTATTATTATCCGTATCCATTTATTAATATTAATTCTGAATCCTTGTAATATCCAACCAGCAGGATCACCTTTCATGTTTGATTTTATTATATTACTGGCTCTTCTGTTAGAAATATAAAAACGATTAGATATTATCCATGCCTTTAAAATTGGATAGAATCGTGCAAAGAATTTATAATATTATATGAACCCGGCGATTGCGGTACTGAGCACGTTTACATATATTAGAATCTACTTACAATTAAAGCGACCCTAACTGTTTATAATTAAATTAAAAGCGGTATATAAACACGGTTACGTGCCGGACTTATTAGTCTACGATTTAAATGCTTAAACTTGGGAATTCTGATCGTTGGCCATTGCAAACGTCATTGCATCTTATCGGCATATCAGAGTAGATTTTTTCATATTCATATTCAAATTTATTATGCATATTGTTTGGTTTTATAAAAGTTGACTGCTGAATAAAATGAATATTAAAAAAAAGTTTTTTGTCTCTGTCAGTTAAACGAATGATAGAGAGTAGACTACTAATAAAAAATAAACTAGTCAAGAACTTTTATAATTTATTTTGATAGAATAAAATAGTTATTAATAATAAAAAAAATAAAATAAAAGACTAGCTATTTTAACTTGTCTATCACAAGAGGCTCGTGAATAATCGGATAAGCTGCGGATTATAAATCTAGAGTTGTTATCTAACTCGGGTTCAAATCCCACCTGCCCTGAAATTCGCCAATGTCCCCTCCGTCCCTCTGTAATTGAAGTTAATCTCTATTGAGAGATAGGAAAATAAAAAAAATTTTGTTGTTATTTATACAAAAAAAAGTAATAGTGAGACGAATTTACAAAACTTCCCCTCTCTTCTTAATCACAGCTAACTTTAAGATTTGTTTTATTAGCCTTATAGTTAGCACCTAAGTGGTATATAAATAGCTCTGATTAATAAGAGCGGAGGAGGGAAAGTTTTACAACTTTGTTGGCTATTTTTTAGGCTATTTTGAAGATATATTTTCAAAAAAAAATGTTGTTTTTTTTATTACTGACACTAAAAAAAAAAAAACAAAAAAAAAAAAAAAAAGAGATTAATCTATCGTAATCTAGACGTATCTTGATCACCTTATACCTAATTTTTTTTTGATAATAAATCCTATCCTAACGCTACACCAGCGAGCCCACCTTCCAAAGTTATAAACAAAATAAAAAGATACACGCTCATATATAACTACAAACGTTATAGCCCGACTTTGGCGAGCAAATGCATCAAATTTATTCTTGCTCACTGTTTGGAAACTTTGCAATTGCTCGCCGAAAGCGTTTTAAATTACCCTCTCTAATTTAAAGTTTTAAATTTCCCTCTCTGGCTTAAATTTTTAATTTCTCTCTCGACTGGGAGATCTAACAGTAAAATGATTCTTGTTGAGGTTTGGAGATTGTAGGTTTTGAGAAAAATAGATCCAAGGAGCTGGAAGGCTTGAATTGACAAGTTTTACTAGTTGCAAGCTTAGCCGCAAGAGATGTTGAGGTTGTTTTGGAAATATGCTGCATCGGGTAGTATTATGGATTTAATTATAATAAACAAAATAAACTATAAATAGTTAATATAAATTTATATTTTGTTCCTTGGTAACCATTTCTCCTATCTTTCCTATGAAGTACAAGGTAAAGTGTGCTTCAAACAATTTTTACAAAATTAGAAATACATTTTAAATAACTTTGATTCATGAATTTTAACCAAAATCGTTAGAGTGAATTTTTAGAAAATTGAAAAATCTAACAAAGTACATCATTAAAATACTAATATCCGAATTTCCCAAAGACGAGACCTAGCACAATTTCATATTGGTACTGAAAAAAGTATATATTTAAAATTAAAAAAAAATCGTTAGAGCTCGTTTTGAGGACTTAGATATACCCTAAACAAACGTACATTGCTCGTTTAATAGTAGAATTAAAAGATAGCGTATTTGAAACAGGTGAGCTAATTAAATTTAAATCGTGTAGGATGTTGTCAGCCCTTTAGGTTCTTTTTTCAGCATGCATCTTGAACAACGCCATTCTGTTTCTGAGAAGAGCAATCAAGCGAGTTCTTCAAGATCTTAATTGACAGGGCTTCCTAGGATGGAACTATCTCGTGAATGCTTATCAGAACAATTATCTGGGCTTTATTTTAGTGCTATTAAATACCAGTAATTAGACAGGTGGGCAGATATTAATTGATTTGTACATCGAGTATGTTTGTATGAATGTCTGCGTGTGTTTTCATTTCCTCTTTTGCTTTTCTTGGGTTTGTTTGTGAGCACGTTTTCTGCTTTTTCAGATCGATATGAAGAATTTCTGCGCTTCAAGTTTTTCGTTTATTATAAATCACTCTTCTTTCTAGAAATGTTTCTTTGTACGAATGTTTTTCTTATGTTTTCTTGCATCAGAGTGTTTATTGTTTTTTGTATCAAAATTTTTGTTATTTATTTTTAGATACCTTTAAAAATATATATTCTCATTTTGCCTTCAAAAGTGTTTGAAGCACACTTTACTCTTGCACTTCATAAGAAAGATAGAGGAAATGGTTGTCTTAGTAACAAAATATAAATATTATATTCTTCTGTTTATACATTTAACTATAACTAATCTAAATATTTATTATTATAACTAAACTAAATATTATATGTCGACACAACAAATAAACGACAAGCACAGAAAACAACAATCAACTACCTAAGAGCGAAAGTTGCGTGCTGTGCGTCCAGCCACACCATATTTTTTCGATAAAATCTATTTTTAATTTTTCCTGGGAAGAGGCAAATGCTGTAATAATAAAATTCCCCAATGTAAATTTCAAATACATATATTATATGGTTATGAAGCTTATTTATTATAAAAATTTCTATTTATGCAAATAGAATATATTTCCAAGACAAATAAATTCGTCCAAATATTTGAAGCAAAGGAAAAAGATGGAGGGAGGAAAATAAATAAAAGCAACGGAATATAAATTACACCTTTGGATATTCTTTTAATTTGGGGCTGAAGCGCTCCCTGCGATAGAGCCCTTATTAAAAGACGAGCTAAATGAACGACAAAGTCTTTATCAGAATTTTAATTCACAATTTAAGTTTTTAATCAACTCTCCAGACGCCTTCCAGGGTGATATATGATATTGCAATAAAAATAAAGGTGACTACTTACACTTAAATTGTTATATACTTCTTATATTAAATTTTAAATAAAGAAAATAAAAGATAATGAATGATTTTATTTGACAATTGATTAATGTTTTTAGGTCCTATATTGTATATCTATAAACTATATTCAATATTATTATTTAGACTCTAAAGGCTGAATTACAAGGGGCGAGTTTACTAGCTACTCTTTGGCTTGTTTACAAACTGCTAGTAAACTCGATCCGTGTATAGTTGGTTAGAAAACTAGCCACTCGGTGTCCCCAGCGAGTAAACTTGGACACCCGGCTACTTGACTTGCTCTGAGGAGCTTTTTCAATCAGCTGTTTGCTCCTCCGGTTACTTAATAAAGACATTTTTGCCAATAGGGGTTGATTTAAGAGCAAAAAAATAATATTGAGATAACTTAGATTTTTTATTAAAAAATATATGTAAAATCAAGCCAAATAGATTTCTATTTTTATTTAATTAATTAAATATTTTATTCAATTAAGAGATAGTTTAATTTAAGATTTACAAAAAAATCTGGTGTGACGAGTTTATAAATTTTTTGAGATTGCCTCGGCGAGTGCGGGTTTCAACAAAAAGCTCACTCGCTGGCTAGTTTACAAGCCAGTTAGTAAACTCGCCCCGTGTGATTCAGCCTTAAGTGTTAAACAGGATTTGATAGGGGACAAATAATAAAAAATTTCTCCTTTTTACTTTATCTTACCTATATATATAATATATTTCGGTAGAAAATATTTCGATAGTAGCCTATCAAAAATTCGATGTCAATATTTTGATGGAAATACACGATTTGTTCCTCAAAATGGCCTGTCTGTGGACAAAATATTTCAAGAACTACGAGATCGAAATTTTATATTTATTAATTTATTAAGTTAAAATAACAAACCCTCTAAGTTTTCCACTGAACATGCTGGATGAATATTTTCAGAGTCGGACACATCGTTTGGTGTTTTGTATTCTATGATAAATGCCTTAGCTCGAAAAACTCGAAGTCGGCATCCACGTGCCTCTGGATCCCAATCACTCTAGGATAAAAACGTTAAAAAAAATTCTGAATATAAGAAGTCACCTCTCAAGGGTGATTAATATTTTAATTTTGTCTAGTGGAGAATTTACTTTGGAAATTGTATCTCCTCGAAATGCCTTTTAAATAAATAATAGAACCGCCCCCGAGGAGTGAGAGAGAATCTGTTTCGTGTCCTTGTGCCCCAAATGCTCGTTTTCGAAAGACCTCTCTCTCTCTTTCTCTAGTTGGTAATTTAGGAGTCATTCTGAACATCTTCGGCAATAGATCAACGATTCAATCGAGGCGTTTTATAAACATGCACCCTCATCCATTTAGATTGTTCCTTCTATTCACTAAAATATTCCTAATCTTTTCTATTGGGTATAAATTCGAATTTAAATGTCACACTAAGTAAAAACATTACAAATCAAATAAGATTTATTATAACCTTATAATTTCCTCCTTTTAATTTAACCATTTTTTGCTGTTGGTAGACCAAAAGTCCAATGGCCCTCAGGAATCGAACCCAGGATCTCCAGCCTTTCCGTGACATCGATGTGCTATCCATTGCACCAGGCCACCGGACCCTCGACCTACCCTACCAACAAAAACTCACTTCACCTTATATACAAGTTGACCGTGCATTTCTCTAAGGGAGCGTACAAGTATTACGTAACGCAATTTGGGGGGAGGGGGTCTCGTAAAACGTTACCATGCGTTACAAGAAGAGGGGAGGGGTTTGAACAACGCGTTACGTAATTGGTATTTTAGCGACTTTCCGGTACTTTGTGCAACATAATAGTGACTTTTAGGTAAAAATTGCCACGTGAGCGTTACGTAACGTCTAGGGGGGGGTTCAGAAAAATTTAACAGCGCGATACATGGGGGGAGGGGGGGTCAAAAATCTTCAAAAATTGCGTTACGTAACACTTGTACGCTCTCTAACAAGGTGAGAAATCTTAAAGAAATATTTCTCACTTGTCAGCCGCTTTTTAAACCAGGAGGTGGACAGACAACTTGGGCTGCTCTAACACCCCACTGTAAGCAGCAAAGCCCATAGGACAGAGGGATTAAATTATATGTAGCAGTGAGAAATAGACAAGGCTTTTACATAGAAAAGAATCTATTTAAATTATTTCTGTTTGCATTAGGCAAGTACAGTGGTTTATGTTTATATAAGAAGACTGTCAGTTTAATGGTCTGGGTCCATCAAGGCTTCTTTTGACTGATGTACAGATCCCGATGCAATCTGAAAGTGACAACTCCATTTGTACTCTTCGGATCATCAATGCATGCAAACCAACCGGAACCAGAAACAGGGAAAACCCGGATCCCGGAATCCACAAGCCGCAACCCCCGGGGACTGTTTAATAGAATCTCGAAAATAATTGCCAAGGTTCAAAACATTCGCGTGTGCAGGCATCAATCATGCCAGCCAAAGCTTATCTCTCCCCTGCCTCGCTCCCTCCTCACAAAAAAATCTAATGCTAATTGGTTGTAGAAAATTTCTCTTTTGATTAAAAAAAAAAAAAAAATTAACTCGTATGATTTTTAAACTGAGCAAAAATTCATATGAGAGTTAAAATTTCCTTGGCAATCTAATTTATGGATTAAAAAAACTTATAAATTTTACCGACCGTGACATTAAAGAGTAAGATATTGTAAACACACTTATGTAAATATATCAATCTATTCAACTTTTAGTACAGAGAAGTTTACTGAATAACATTACATTTAGTATTATCAACATTAAAATGTGGTGTTGCCAATTGTAGCCAAAATTTGATATATGTGAATTTTTTAATCCCAAACATTTCTTATTAATTAATTTATAAATTATTATAATTAGGGTTAAATAAATAAAGTGAATCAAAGCTTACTTTAACCTTTCACCATTGTTATTAATTTGCGGTCAGTATTTTTAAAAAGAGATTTGATATCTTATGACCGCAAGCTGTTTAATTCGATTGCCAAAAAATAGGAACAAATTTAAATCGGCCCTGATGCGTTCTCTTTAGTAAAAGTAAGTTTTATATTTATTAACCATTTACTCATTATTTATTTAATTATTTTTGATTATTAAATGCTTTGAGCCTTATGCTTTTGAATTATAAAAACTTAATTTACCAAAATATAACAATTGGTTTTATTTCAATTTTATTTTAAGTTCATTGGCTAGAGTATATTATAAGGAAAATTATTTTCACCTCGAAATTCCTATAATTTTTTGAGCCCGAGTCAGCTGGAGGAGGTCCAGGGGGCGAAGCCCCTTGGCTAGTATCAAATAAAATTAAAAAAAAGATTTTCTCGTTTTTTTTTTTTGAGACATCTACCAAGATAAATATGTGTTGGAATAAATTGAGAATATACAAAACCTTTTAAAATAAAAGCTCTTTAAAAAATTCAGAAAAGCTGAGAACACATGTCTGCCACGTTTCATAGGATTTTCAGCAATACATATAAACTAAATTCCCTATGATTTGGTTAGTTTTAAAATTATATGCACTTGTACACAGTGAGCAGACAAATCTGACCTTTTTCTGGCGCTAGCCTCTCTTGAATATAATATTAATGCGATTTGCAGCTTCACTGGATTTGTCTTCTCTTTTGGACCATGTTCTTTTCCTTTTCTCTTCTCCCCTCCTTTCGTTTCCAACTCAGAGCTTTTTAAAATAAATTCAGGCATTCGAATTGAGTCATACAAAAAGTCCATCATTTTCTATTTCAATAGCAATTCAACAAAAATTCCAACTGTATTATTTTATCTGAAAAGCAGGGCCGGATAAAGGGGCGACAGGCCGGGCGACCGCCCGGCAGCCAATTTTGAGGGGCGCCGAATTAAAAATAAAATATTTTTTTTTACATTCATAATATTTTTAGAATTTATAAATTAAAATTGATTACTTTTACATGAGATAATGTTGACTAGTTATCTAAACTAGATTAGATTATAATTTTTGTTTGTATTATTTTTCAAATATAATAAATACAGTTATTAACAATGATATTAAACAATGTGCCAGACACTTTTACAAGTAAATAAAGGAAAACTCTAATTTAATAATAAATAAATCATAATTTCATTATAATAGTTTGGAAATATTTTCTTTTTTTCTTCTTTAAAAAAAAATTGTTCGACTTCAACTGGGATTTGGAACTTTACTTGATGATTTAAGTAAACTTTAAAGGAATTTCCTCATAAGTTATAATTTGATTTATCCATAACTTCTTTAGCTTCTGCCATCTTGGTCTCAGACCTACTTTTAAGCACCTCTAATTAGATGAAAATGTTTTTAGGTAATTAATAATTATATCAAAATTAGTATAGAATTTCAAAATATAGTATTATTACGTTTTTCTTTTGAAACGGGTAGTGCATATAAAAAATTAATTTATATATAATTGAAGTCTACAAATTTTTTATTAGCTACTCTTTTTTAATATTTATCATGGACGATGTCTTAAATGATATTTTCCTAAACGAGGGGATGTAGTGAAACTCACCCCTTGCATCACTTGCAAATGTTCTCAAAGTGGAGTGAAATTAGAAACAACTTAAATAAAATTTTCAACGAGTTCTTTATTCATTTTCTTTTTGCTTTTGTTTTCAGACCATTTACTCGATGAATTATTATCATAACATTGAACCAAAATATGTATGAATATCATTTTTCACTGTTTCAAATTATACCCGTATATAAATATATTATTTCAATTTTTTCCAGAATGCCTTTTACTTCCCTTTCCATCAGTTTTCTCTTCTAAGTATCAACTTTCAAATGAGTATTCATGAATTCTTCTGGTGCACCAGGGCAACAAAAATAAAATCCGAATCATCTTCGAATATGTGTAATATTAATTATTATGATAACTTTACACGCTTTTGAAATAAAATTTTTTACGCTCCTGAGATAATTTCTTCCCGAGTTTGTTCTTTTTTCAGCATACATCTTGAACAACGATTCGCTGTTTCTGAGATGAACAATCAAGGGAGTTCTTCAGTAGCTTATATTGACAGAGAACTTCCATCCTAACTCGTGAATGCTTATCAGATCATTTATCTCTGCTGCTTAGTTCGCTGTTAAATCATTAGAAGGTGAGGAGACATTAATTGATCTGTACATTGAATATTGTATATATGAGTGTGTGTGTTTTCATTTCCTCTTTAACTTTTTTTTGGGTTTGTGGGATGTTTTCCCTGTTTTGTTTCAGATCGATATGAAGGCTTTCCGGGATCCACGTGCCCCCTGGGATCAGCGAATTTCTTCAGGACACCAATATGAGATTTTTTAACGCCAGCATGTTGGAAAGAAGATTAATATTTTTGATTTTTTTCAGAATTTTTTGTATCAATGTATTTGTCATGTTTTTTGTATCATAATATTTATTATATAGCCTTATTTAAAAATCACGGATCTACTCGGCATGCCCTATCACTAGACCATAGTACCGTATTCGACTAATCTGGATTAACGAATTGTGATGACCTCTCAATGGTGCAATTAACAAATAAGAAATCTCTAAATATTGTGAAGAAAATTGATCTAATTATTTATTTACACTCGGCTGTTTGGACCAATAAATTACAATTATATGAATTTTCTTCACGTGATCTATTTAATTTCTTATTAGTTTTAGTTTTTTGTTATTGTTTTATGTATGAACGTTTTTGAGGTGCAGTCAAAATAAGAGAAATTAAAAACCTGGGTGAAAGACTTATTGAATCGGCTACTAATAAAATATACAGGGTGCAGCAGTTTAACTTCCTTTTTTCAAAACGCAATAAACCCCATTTTATGAATTAGGTGTTTTAAATTATTTTTATAATGGAAGTACAATATCTAAAGTTGCTAAATCTTGAAGTTTTCTTTTTGACTCTTTCTCAACTACATTTTCAGCCCAAAGTACACACACTCAATGTTTTTGTTATGTTTTTTTTTTTTTTAATTACCTTATTGTTATTTCATTAAGTTATTTTAAATAATCTTCGCTTCACCCTAATCTCAGCTACAAAAATGATAATTTTATTTCTATCAGAAAAAAGGATATTTGCCCGTCAAGAGAAATTATAAGATTGACAATTTAGAAAATAATTTATTATTTAAACAAATACTTTCTCGTCGATATTATTTGTTAGAACAATTGGTTTGCTATTGCTACAAGAAAAACTGGTTCCAAATCACAAAAATGTAGATCTACTCTTGCAAAAAACGCATTCAAACGTTGCTATTTATATAGAGATATAATTTATGATTTAATAATAAAGAATGTTTGAAGGAGTCAGATTAAAGCCCAGTAACAATGTAGAGTAGGGAGACGTTATTTATGATAGAACTCAAAACATGAACATTCGTAATACCCTGGACTAATGATGAGATAAGCCTGAGGATAAAATTTAAAATATATCGGACTCGATACCAATGACATGTGTGAAATAATAATTAATCATACTACATAATAATGAATCAATAATTTATTTTAAAAAATATATTCAACTTAGATGGGCTCTCAGTAGATAATAAAAATAAAAATAATAACCTTCTTTTTAGATATATGGTGTATTTATTTTTTTAAATATTCAATCAACATTGAGTGAAAACAACACAAGTCGCTTAACTTCATGATATCTATAGGTATTTTATAGCTCGTATAAATATTATTTATATTGTTTACTCAGCGTGGCATAATATGAAACTCGATTTAACGATATGGTTTTTTATGTATCATGATAATAATAATATTGAAATTTTAGATATTTATTTTAATTGTATTTTGCTATTGGATATTTTATGATTTTTACCAAGTTTTTTTCCTTGGCAAAACTCGATTGCTTATTTGCAGGAAGGCGTGATGCAATTTGATGACTGAATGCACTAAGGGATCTTGATGACGTTGATCCTTATTATATTCGATATTTTTATGATAAATGATAGTAGAGGCTTAAAGTATTTGTAAAGTTATTTTCAAGATAAATTGAAACGAAAATAAACCTAACCAAGACTCCATCAATTCAAAATAAATAATCAAGTTCGACTGATTGTTTTCTGTATGTAATCCGAGACAAAAGTACATGTACTATTACAGATGTAATTTTTCCCCCAGTGGCTTGCACGATCAAAACGTCCTCTCTAATTTACAGAATGGCTTCTCATAGCAAATTTTTACCATTTCTAACACGCTCCACATATGTATAATTTGATGCACTGAGGATGAATTGCGTAGGCAATGAGAAATATTTGCCAAATAAATTATTTTAATGTGGAAAGCAAGCGATGGTGTATTTTTTCCATAACCTTTATGAATGAATTTTAAAGAAAATAAATTTTTTCTTTATAATTTCTAACAGTATTTACAATACCAACACCATATTTCTCTCTCTCTATTTCTCTTTATTTATAATTCTTCGCGATTTCTGGGGGCAGGGGGGGGGATTTGGACCTCAATATCCCCCTGGCTAGGGCGCAGCCTCGAACCAAACATTATTATTTATAAGCTCTCATTTTTTTAGATTATTTTTCAAGAATACCTTTTTTAATTAAAATAAAATCACAGGTAGATGATCGATAGATAATTTTCTTTTTATTAATTAATACTGATGCAAACAGCTCAATTAATTATTTAGAAATACGATGACATAATTAAAAATTGATTTTAATTCAGAGATAAATTTTATTATACCCGTTGGGATGTTTATTTATTTAATAGTTCACAAATTCATTCATCATTTCTAATTCATTTATGTATTGTCCGATTTCAACATTTTCGATTTATTATTAATTTAATTTTATAAAATCGCTAACGAAATTTAAAAAAAAAAAAATTTGAATTTGAAATGATCAAAGAGAATTTTCTCTTTAATAAATAATTTGCGTTCTCCGATGATATACTCGTATAATAATAAAAATCAATTTATTTAAAAATGAACATATATATTAGGGTGGTCCTTATTTATAGAGGTCGAAAATTTTTTTAATTTTTTTGCTTTGAGGGGTGTGGTAAAAGGAAAAGAATTGAGGTCTTTTCCTTTTATCATATTAAAGAAGTGTACCAAATATTTTTCTAATATATAAAGGTTAACAGGTGCAGCATCGGGCTTGAATGCTTAAAGACGGAGAAAAAATTGAAAACAAAAATTAAGGTTGTTACATCTGTGACAATCTCAATTGAACTGGTTGAGAAAACAAGATGGCTGCCGCTTCTCGACCTGCACGCCATCTACACATGAGCGATCGCAGCGCCCCTACATACAATTTGACACGAAATTCAAATGTATTTTTAAAAAATATATTAGTATACACTCTCTAATCTGTACAATTTATTATTGACAAATTGTTTACATATACACACACCCACATTGTTTTCTCAACCAGTTCAATTGAGATTGTCACAGATGTAACAACCTTTGTAATCTTAGCTGAATTGTACCCGAAGAAGGCCACAGAATGAGTGGCCGAAACGTTGTAATTTTTACAAATAAACCACAGTTAAACCGAAAATCTAATTCCTTTACTAAAAAAATTAAGGATTAGAAAATATAAACTATATTTATGGATTTCTGTAGTTATGCTACATAATTATCAAATGATATCTTTAATAGGGCAATTTAAACTAGGGGGTGTGCGTACTTAAATCAAAAATTCGAAGAATAAGGACCAACCTAAAATATATAAATGAAAATAGACTGGATGATGAACATAAATAGCCTGAAGTAAGATCAAATGGAAATGTTCTCTAAATTTATATTAAAAAAAAAAAACGATTCAAAAATTGAGTGGACAAAATAGTCCAAAGACAGACGTTAACAGTCGAAAACAAGATTTCTAATTGGCTAGAGCGAACACACTTACTGCTTTGCCATCTTCTAGCTAAAATACTCGAACCATTTTAGTTGCAACTTCCATTAATTTCATATAAATTTGGATGGCAGTCATATTTTTCCAGTTGTATACTTGGTAAATAAATTAATTTTTAATAGATCATAACTCATTTCGCTTTGATAGATCTAGATATAATAAAGTTGTATAATCTTCTTGGTAATAGTTACTTTAAGTTAGCTTCAATTTGTTTTTCTATTTGCTGAATTCATTGCAGACGAGTGTTTAGAATTGTTTTGGCAATTTTCAGCTCGTTTGTCCCCTCCCCTAGACGCGCTCTCTCGAATTTGAAGGGCTCGGGGGCTTTGGGGCAGTCTGTTAAAACTAAATAAACGAGGGGATTTGCTGTCGAAAACACAGTTGCAAGTTTGAACTTGGTCTCTGGACTTTCTGCCACCTGAAGGGGCTCCCGCCACAGAAATAATGTTCAAACAATTTTGATTACATTATTACTTTCCTTTCCGCCAGAAATGGATCTAGTAAATAATCTGCAATAGATCCAATTTAAATAACAAGATTTAAATGAGTATAATTCCTCGATCTAAGTTTTTCTTTCTGCATTTATTATAATAATTGCAAATATTAACTTCTGCACTGTAAAAAAAAAATTATGAATTTTCAATCATTTTTCATATACTTCGGTGATTTAATTTAATATTAATATACCCAGGATATGAAATAAAATTAATATAAAAGTTTATGAACAAATTACCAACTTTTAAACTTATCTTTTTCTATGTGTGCCGCCAAATTTTGAAATCGTTAAAATGTACCGCGACAAGTTGAGAACCACTGGTCTAAACGTTCTCAAATAACTTGACTACCTCAAGGAATTTTTATTAATATTATTTTATAATTATTTTAAGGAAACTTAAAATTATTCTTATAAAATTTATTTCACAAATCTAAATTTATTAAATTCTGGTTTGAAATTCGCGCTCTAAACTATTTAAATATTTATGAAGTTTTACAATTATACTAATTAAATAATTTTTATAAAGTAATTCAACTAAATAGCTATAAAAATTAAAATTAAAATTAACAATTTTTAAAAAAATAATTAATTTTAAAATTTACAAGAAATTTGTTTGGTTAGCAACAAATTTAACTTTCTCATATATATTCATAAACAGTTTATGAAACAGAGTTCCTATACTTGTATAGGAAGTTTTCTGGAAAATTTTTAACAGTGTGTATAACAAGATTTTATTTTATAATGGTAAAAATTTAGTAATAGAAATAGATAAATATTATAGATCGAAATCGATTCGACCAACCTTACATCCTATTTTTTTCGGGTGTTTGATTTATTAAATATTAATTCTAAATTATAATAAACTTGCTTAAGGCGGGTAAGGGGGTCCAGGGAGTGCAGCCCCTATACTGGCGTTTTATCAATATGTCATCATGGTGACTTAATTATATTAGTAGGAAAGTCTCGAAGTTTTTTTTGCAGTCAGCTTGTCTTTCCTACTTTTGAGGCGAAATCAAAAAAACATCAAGACTATCTTTACTAATATAATTAAGTCACCGCGATATTGATAAAACGCCAATATACTCTGATTAAATAAACTATAATCCTTTTTTGGGAATATGATTGTGAGGTTTTTCAAGGAATCCCCTTTAGTATTATCTCATTCTTCCGCTTCCTTGCTTCCCCTGTTTGAATTGCTTTCATGACGTCAGATCACTAAGCCTTCAATAATCAAATGGTGAGCCAACTTGTCCCCTCCTTGGCATCTACAAAATCAATCAATCAATTAACATCAAATAATCAATCAATTTATATACGATTGTGTTTTGGTGTGACACTAAAACCTAAAAAACCTGAAAAACTTAAAAAATAATTGAAATTTTTTTTAACTTTTATTTGAAAAATGTGAGGAAACTTGAAAAGGATTATAGTTTATTTAATCAGAGTACAATATATTGTCGTTTTATCAATATGCAGCAATCATGGTGACAATTATATTAGCAGGAATGTCTTGATTTTTTTTTTTATTCCGCCTCAATATTAGTAGCAAAGACAACCTGACTGCAAAAGGTTCCCCCACTAAACCTTAACTTTGCAGATAGTTATTTTAAATTCGTTTCATTATCACAACAAAAGATAGTTAACATTTTGTAGATAATTTATAAATATCAAAGCATATATTTAAAAATATTCTTGGATATTGATTTAATACTCTTAAAAAGAGAATTCTTTAAATGTTTTTTTAATCTTTATTTTTTTTCAAATACTCTTTCGTTAAATTGGAAAGCGATGATCACCATTAATTGTATCGGAGACTTTTTTCCTTATCATTCAAAAAGAGATAAAACAACGACGTTGTGATTTTTTTTAAATTATCTCTTTTTAAATGACCAATTTTAAAATGAAAATAGTTAATTTTTTCTTAATCAGAGAAATTAAAAAAAATTTCTATTATGAATATTTTAAATCCTTTTTAAATCTATTTACCAAATATTAATTAAATTACTTAGCTGTTTTTTTTTCGGATCAGTCTCAATATTTTACTTTCTCTTGCCCATATATATTTTAATAAAAGTTTAAAAGGATATAAAAATCTTTTTTATTTTTTTCATTCAGAGGCTAACATGTTGAGAGTATGTGGATAACGATTAGGAGCTACCCGAGCTAATTTTAAAAAATTTCTGAAAAAATAGCCCAAAAAAAGCTTTTTGATTGACTAAAACATGCACAATATTAATTATTCTATCAAGGTGGCCAGCTTAGCCAGCCTTATTGGCTGTTGTGATGATACTTAGCTGTTTTTTTTTTCAGATCTATTTCAATTATACTTTCTCTTACCTATATATGTACATTAGGATGGTCCAAAAAATGTGAGACTAAAATTTGAAAACACGTACCCCTCATTTTGTTCCTTTATTTAAATAAAAATGACCTGCAAAATTTTAGGCCGATTGGACAACGTTTACCTGGCCCGCCAGAAGGTCAACGTTCATCGTTTTTCCCTAAATTCGACTATTAATACCTGTAACTCCTTAACGGATGGTCCAGCAAAAAAAGTCATCAGTAATTTTTTGAAGAGTATTAAGTTTACTAAAAAAAAAAGTCCTTTAACATTTTTTAGTAAAACAAACGATTTTGATAGTATCGGCAAAAAATCGAATATGTTTAGGAGACACGTCGAAATGACTTTCAAATAGCACTAGTAGGCAAAATGAAATTTTTTTTCGAGCCCCGAGATAATTTCTTCAGATTCTTAAGTAAAATGACCTCCTGAATGCTAATATGACCTCCGTTTTACCCCACCAAGAATCATTTTCGGGGGAGAGCCCTCTAGTTATTTCCACCCCCTTTCGTAAATCTGAGGGCCATGAATTAAATTTGGACGGATGAAAAGGAATATTTTAGCCTTAATATTTCTTCTGAAGGCCTAGAGAGGTGAAAATAAGATTTAAACTTTCGACTGTTTGTTCTCGTTGAAACATTTTGTAAATTAAAATTAAATATACAAATTAAACACTAGGTTATTTGTTTCAAAGGTTTTATTAATTAAAAATTAACACTTGATACGTATTTCGACAATTTCTTGTCATCATCAGAAGAATGTAATCACTTCTGATGATGACAAGAAATTGTCGAAATACGTATCAAGTGTTAATTTTTAATTAATAAAACCTTTGAAACAAATAACCTAGTGTTTAAGAAGTGAAAAGTTCAAAAACATGAACATTTGAATTTAAGGGGGTTGAGGGGGAGGATTTTGTCCCTTAAATTGTAAAAATTATGCTCCATTTTCTGTCCTCAGGTATTGGCGTTGCTCAGAGTTGGCCCAATAATATAGCATACCTATACATGTCTATTAATTTATAAATAGTAAACTATTTTACATGTATATAATGAAGTTTAAGCTTTTATGAATTTAATAGTATTTCAGGCGAGTAAAATGAATTAATTAATAGATTAGACTTTCTTATCATTTTGGGAGAAACAGTTTTAATAAAAAAAAATTCTTATAGACATCTGGCTTAACCCTTATACATCAGAGACGAGGGTTTGTCAAAGTTTAGAGCTCGAAAACGTCCTTTTGACTTTATTAATAACCTTCAAGATGAATAAAGGGTCTTATCTCTGGAATGACCTCAAAAAAGGGCTTAATTGCTCGGGGAATGGAAGCATGCGGTACGAGAGTGGCTTTTAATTATTAGTTAGGGGTTTAAAAGACAAAAAAAAAAAGGAAAAAAATATTACAAAGTTTATTCCGAAATATAAATAAAAACTTTCAAATTAAATTATATCGTAATTTGCCAAACTTGAATGATGAAACAATAATGTGGAATATTTATTATTATTCATCCTAATAATAAACAAAAAAAAATTATTCCATAATAAATACAATTATTTTTAATAAAAAAATATGGTGTGATGGTGGCACAGCACGCAACTTTCACTTACCCTTCGGTAAGAGAAAGTTGTGTAGCTACTGTGCTTTTCAGACCAAATTTTTTTGTGTCTGGATATATTTGGTTTCCCATAGCACCTTAGTTCCAAACTTGACCACTTGCGTTTCATAAGTAATAAGTAAAAAAGTCAATTGATTCAAAATTTTCATAGGCTCTGTGTATTTTTAATGTTTGACTGCTTGAAAAAAACTATGGTTATTTTTCAAAATTTTTTTAATATTTTATACACAATAGAGTATCCTAAATGGCCCCTCCCCCCTTTTGAATCGAAATTTACATACAAATTCCAATAGAAATTTAACATTGGCTCTATGGAAGGAAGAGCTGGAAATGAATTTGAAATATCTGAAATACATCAGTAAAGTGCACTTTAAACAATTTTCAAGAAAAAATTTACTGAAATCCTTTTTAAAAAGCTTATAAAAAATAGTTGATTAATGTATTTTAATTAAAATCGTTAGAGACAATTTTGTGAAAATCTAATGATATAATCGCAATACTTTCTCTCTATATACCTAGAATTCCCTAGTTGTTTTAAATTTTTTTTAATCGAAGGAAACCGAACTGCATATCGAAAGACCGAAACAATTAGGTCGAAACACCTGAAAGTTTAAAAAAAAGAAAAAGATTCTTACCTTAATCTGGCCTCTCCTCGCCCTGATTGTATGAAAAAATGGCGATTTCGAAATTAAATAGTAAGAAAGAACGAATCCCAAAAAGGAGAAAGAAAGAATCACGAATGAATCACGCCAGCGCCCTCTGGGTGGCTTGGCCTCTTATAGTAAAGATTAGCCAAAAAATGGAATAAATAAAACCTGCAACAAGTTTAAAATAATTAATAATATTTTCAAGATTATGAAAAATCCAAATCAAAATTAACTTACCCTCTTAAAGGTTTTTCTCTATTCAAAATGAATTGTATCTCAAGATAAAAGGCCTATTATGTGGCACTGGTCTAAATCCAGGCAAATCGGAATCAAAATAAAAAAAAAATAATTCTCGAATTTGGAGATGTGTCCAGATCTAACGGAAGTTGCAAAAGGAAAGAAGAACTTCCGGGATCGCTACAGAGACAATAAAGTGGAGATGCGACAAAAGCATGAAAATAAAAGATGGCATCGATTGGTGAGGAAATGAAAAAGTAATTTTTGGCCAATTTTTTTACGATAGAGCGAATCTAAGTTGAAGATTGGGTCAAATGACTCCGCCGGACTTTTTAGTGTTCGACGGGAAAGATGTTCTAGGGACCAGAATATAGAACTCATTTTTTCTCATTGTGTATGTTTTTTAAAGAATCCCTCATCGTATCTTCATTTAATGATAATTAAATTAAATTTTTACCATACACCTAACTATTATGGGCACTATATATATATATATCTACAATTAATCGACGATTTAAAAGGTAAAAGTAATTTGCAATAAATATTCGGTTGATATAACAAATGATATTGTTAAAAAAATTTATTACAATGAAAAGAAAAATGTTCAAATTCTATAAAATAATTTAAATAAAACACCAAATAAATAACAAAGAAGAAAAAAGTACTTAAATTTATTTAGTTATTTTCTAAATTAATGGAATATTTGATATTTTACTTAAGATTCTTAAATTATAAAAATGGTATAATTTTAGGTGGTTTGAATTATTATTATTATGGGAATTTTTAATTATAAACCACATTTTGTTATTAATTATTCATTAAAAATATAAATACTGTACAACGTTTCGACTGCTTATTCTGCAGTCGTTTTCAAGTACTTTCCACTTGCTCCGACTCAATTATTCCCTGGACTCAAGTGAATCTATGGAACCGTTACGACCCTTATTTCCACTTTATACACAACGACGTTAGCGACATCTACAGTCATTCGTATGAACTTAGAAACAAATTTTCAAGCCATTTATACATATTCCCCTTAAGTTAGTGCTTTGTTAGTTAGTGCTTTAATGATTGTGACTAGCTTTAGGGGAATGAGTATAAATGGCGCGAAAATTTGTATCTAACTTCATAGGAATGACTGTAGATGGCGCTGGCGTCGTTGTATATAAAGAACACGTAACTTGAGTCGGAGCAGGTGCAAAGTACTTGAAAACGACTGCAGGATAAGCTGTCGAAACGTTGTACAGTATTAATATTTTTAATAAATAATACAAAATGTTGTCTATAATTTAAAAAATATTTTTTTATATTTTTATTATTAATCTCTGGTTTCCAGACTTTCTTGAATTGCATATTTCAAATTATCCCTAACTAAATACCGTTTACGGTATTTTATTTTTATTTAAAGTGTTTTGTGAGCCAGTTTTCTTGACATTTATTTCTATTCTTACTTGTTTACTTCCATCTCCAGTGTATTTCAGAAATTTCACACATTTTAATTTAAAAAATTTCTTTCCTAAATTTTAGTTGATGATAGAATTAATTGCCCAGCTTTTAATTTTCTTTTCGTTAACAATATTGATCATAATGAACATTAATGAGTCTTACTGTATAATATAAATAATAATTTGCTAAGGAAAATATGAGCAAAGCAATTAGAATCTGAAAAGTTTTTTCTTTTATAGGAAATTGCATTTTCTCTGTTATTGTATTTAAAGTACTATTACTACGCTAAGTAAGGAATTTAAATTTGTAAACTGTTTGAGAGTATATATTAATTATTTTTATCAAAGAGAAAAAAAAAATAATGAGGATGAAAGAGAAAATTTTTTACCATTTCTCTTGCACAAAAAGTAAAATATTAGTTAATATTTGACATTTGTTTAAGATGTCCTTAAAGGATTTGAAATCTTCATCCCTCTATTTTGTCCTTTTTTCAAAAGCCGATATCTCGAAGACCAGTCAGCCGATTTTAATTCGTAAAGCGGCATTTTTTGTTTTAAATTCTAGTTTTAGAAAAAATTTCTAAACTTCACGTATTAAGACCTCTTTTTAAAGACCGATTGAGATCGAAGGAAATTCGAAGATTTGCCAAAATTGCACCAATGCACTTACGATGTTTTAGCATTTGGTTTCGTTTTTTCTTCCCGAGTGTTCAAATTATGTTAGCATGTATTCATGCACTCATAACAATTTATTTTTCTAAATAGCTGAGGGCGAATATTTTGAAGAATAAAAAAATTCACTCGAATTTATTTTAAAAAAGCAACGTATAAGGAACATCAGACTTATTTCTTTTTTTTTTTCTTTATAACTTGACTTTTTAAGTTGGGAAAAATATATGATTTTCTTTTGTTATAACCGACATTGAATTATTAACCATCTTAGAGTTGGAGAAAAGGTCGAAAGACTCCAATTGCAGGCAACGAGATCAAATCATCTGGACAGAGATGGATATGAAAGATACATATCGCTCTATTTATTTAGACCCAGCCAATCAAAAATTAATTTGTTTTTCAGATTGGCATAGAGGAAACCGATATAGGATTTACGACTTTGCTTCAGTTAGATTATCATAGGAATGAAAATACTGTAGTTGATGAGCTAGCAGAAATCCAATTCAAATTTCAATTTTACTAAAAAAAAAAAGATTTTGTTTACTTTTATAATTATGAAATAAAGAAGTAAGTAAATATGGATGGATGGTTTTAAAGGAAAATAGGAGCTAAACTTTTGTGAAAACGTTTTTTAAATATAATTACCAATTAGAAGATTGGACGGGAGCCTTCCCAGGAACAGCAGCTAGGTATAATAAAAAACTTTTATTTTGTTCCCGACGTTTCGAGAGCTAGTCGCACTCATCTTCAGGGCATTCAAAATAAAAAATAAACACGTGCGCGGATTATTGTGCCACAATACCAATGACAAAATTTGTGCCTGAATTAGTTTATAAGCCTACAAGGACTGTAGATGGACAAATAAATTGTGTTGGAAACATAAAAATTAAATCTTAAAATTAGAACACTTACCCTTCGGCAAGAGAAAGTTGTGTATTGTGCTTGACACACCTGTTATTTTTGTGTCGAGATACAATTAGTTTCTATAGCACCTTAGTTCCAAACTTGAGTTTTAAATGTTGACTGCTTGATTATTTTTCGAAATTTTAATCTCATATTTGGACATTTTATACACAATAGAGAATAATAAATAAATACATAATGTCATAAGAATTGGAAAATTGGTTTTAAATGTGTAAAAAATTCCAAAGGGGACCCCCCCCCTTTTTGAATCGAAGTTAACATGCAAATTCCCTTAGAGATTTGTTCCAAAGCTTATTTTGACTGTCCGGGAGGTAACGTAATATAAAATTTCAATCTGGTAGTTCAATTCCTTCATGCTTAAAATCGTTACACACAGACACACAGACCAATTTGCAGGACCCGCTTTTTTGAACTCACGGAATCTCAAAATATCGACATCGAATTTTTGAAGTGATCGTAATTTTTTCTTTCTATATATTACATATATAGGTAAGAGAAAGTAAAAAAAAAAATCTTAGTTTTTTTTTCCTTAAAAAAGGGGGTATCACCTTTTAATGATTTTCAATTTTTTTAGATGACAGCAAATGGCAGTGAATCTATATATATAATTCGCTAATGCCCGTCTGTCTGTCTGTCTATGTGTCACCCTCTATTTAGGCAGCTTCCCTTTGGAATTTTGAAACGAAATTTTTTATGCTTAAAGAGTACCTTCTAGGGATTTCTGGAAAATTATTTTCATCCCGTATGTATTCTTTGCATTTGTGTATTCTATGTATGTAAACAAATCCTCAAGCATGCACTGAATTGGAATGAAATAATAATAATAATTTTCTTTTCATAATTAAGAATAAAAGACGAGAGTCCGCGCAGGCGGGCCCGAGCCAGCTGAGGGGAGTCCAGGGTGGCGGATCCCCCCTGTCTAGACGTGAAGCTTGTCATAATTAAGAAAAGGCGAGGATCCGCCGCAGACGGGCCCGAGCCAGCTGGCGGGGGTCCAGAAGGCGAAGCCCTCCGGCTAGGCGCCTCGCCTAATCAAATAAAAAAATTGCAAATATTTAGCCAAGTCTTTTTTGAATAATTTGGCCCCTGCTACTTCGAATATTTTTTAATTCGAATTTGGAATTTAAGTACTTACCAGAAAAATCAGTATTTTGTTTAAATTTTTTTTTAAAATCTATTTATTTAATCGCTAATGTCCGCCTGTATATCCGTCTGTCTGTCAGTCAAGCTCTATTTGGATAACTTCCCGATGGAATTTTGAAACGAAATTTTGTATGCTTAAAGAGGTCCTTCTAGGGATTACAGGAAAAATTTTTTTATCCCGGATTTCCTATGACTACTAACGACACGTATCATTAAAATGGATAAACAATGTAGAGCCCAGATGCTTTAAATATAGCTTATGTGGTACTTGTGACAAACCCGAAAAAAAAGTAGTATGATCCCTCCCAGATAGCACAGTACGTCGAGAATTTTAATCAAAAAGGTTATGTTTGACTTAGAAATGCTATACGTTATACTGGATTATGTATATTTAGTTATCCGGGCCCCGGACCCGGGGGCTAGTTTTTTGAAATCGGATTTGCACCCTCTACAATTTTTTGCTTTCTCAAATGCGCCCGCACCAAATAAAGATAAGAAATCTCTGGATAACTTAGTAGTAAAACATATTGTTTTTTACTGGAGGACATTTTAAAACTTTTTCTATTGAAAAAGATGTGGAATACATGATAAGATAACATCGCATTCAAACATACATTTATCTAAATTAGATCTTTTTGTCTTTTTTGGAATCGCGGACCATTCAAACTTAAACAGCAAATCTATATATTTTAAATAATAATTATTACTCGTCTATATTTAAATTAATATAAAAAATTTTATTGCTCATGACTACGAACGCCATCATGAAGTAAAGAAAAGCTAGGCCTGCCAGCATATCTTAAATCTTATAGTTACCTTGTCCATTTATCTTTCTGTTCATCGAGTTAGTTCACAAAGTTCAAATAAAAATCTGGTGTTTTAAACAATAGTTATTATTCGTGTGACTGGTCGCATAGCACACAACTTTCTCTTACCTAGTGTAAGAGAAAGGTTTTTAACAGATTTTTTGTGTCGAAATAGTAAAAAAGTCAATTGATTTAAAATTTCCATAAGCTCTCTGTACTTCAATTGTACGGGGTATTTTAAGTGATGACTGCTTAAAATAAACTATGGTTATTAAACAATGGAGCAGTCCAGATTATTTAAATTTGTTGTCTAAAAAAGTGGCATGGCGAGAACACTAATAAACCTTGTTAAAAATGGTGTTTTGAATTCCACAAAAAGTAAAATAAAAAGAACTAATACAAGGTTTATTTGTGTCCTCACCATACCTCTTTAAAAAGACGAAATTAAACTGCTCTGTGTACTTCATTTGTACTGGGTATTTTAAATGATGACTGCTTAAAATAAACTATGGTTATTAAACAATGGAGCAGTCCAGATACCATGGTATCCATTTCTCTTATCTTTTCCTATGAAGTACAAGAGTAAAGTGTGCTTCAAACAATTTTCAGGGCAAAATGAGAACATACATTTTAAAGAGCATCTAAAAAATAGTTTATTTATGAATTTCAATCAAAATCGTTATTGCTAATTTTGAGAAAATCGAAAAAAAAAACTGAAGATCAGTAAAGTACTAGCACCTTTTGGCCGATTTTATTTAAAAGCCTATTTTAACTGTCCAGGAGAGATTATAGAAAAGGGGAACTCAAAACAAGGAACCTCAAAACATGTTCTTGCATCAAAATCTCGACATCGAGTTTGAATTGATCGCAATAATTTCTCACTATATATTGATATTATATAGATAAGAGAAACTTAATAAAGTTAATTTTTTCTTTAAATAAAAAAACGAAAGTAGCAATTAAATTAAATTTAGAAGGCTTATTTAAAATCACTTAGAAATTTTAGGATCCCTTAACGTCTCCTTTTCTTCTCTCGCTCTCCCCTCCCACCCCCTGTTCCCACGTATCTCCCTTTCCTTTTGCCTGTCAGCAGGTGTTTTTGTTTGAATCAACTTGAGAGTTTCAATTCTGAAATTGACTCTAACTTCCATTTTCGTTTCTTTTGGCGTATCTTTGTTCTCGTGAATATGAAATACGATCTTTATTTTTGAACCTTTTAAATATTAGCATATAGAGAGAGTGGGAACAGTCAATAGATTTCTGCCTTTGGCTGAGTACATGAGCAGATGCACAGGAGTTGCAAATAGCAGCACAGGATGCGATGATCATTCGCAATTGACATATCAAAGAATTTATTCTCAATACTAATTACCATTGATGCCTGCTTATTTTGTCTTCTTTAAATTTTTTATTCATTGATTAATAACTTATAGCAAATTCATAACAAATGCATATTATAAAGTAAGAGAAAATGATTGCTGATGCTCTGTCATTTTGTGCCGAGTGTTTTCTTTTCGATAGTCAATATATCAGCACCATCCATCTTGGTATCATTATTAGATTATTGTAGTTGATTGCAGGGCATTAATGCACAGAAGATGCATCTAAATTAAATCTAAATTAAACTATTTTTAGATTGCCATTTTAGAAAAGCAGACTGAATAGACCTTATTTCTTTTCTTTTAAAGAAAAATAAATAAATAAATTCTTGAAATAAAAAATGTCAGTAATTTGAGTAAAAGTCATTAATTTGTATAATAATTAAATAAAAAAAAAAAAAAAACGCTAAAGAGTAGTCGGATCTAGAGCAATATTCAAATGTGAGCCATTTATTTTTAAGTTGCATGCAATCCATTTTTGACCCTTCCTCTCCATCCTCCATCTAATTTTTTTTGGTGAATCGCTTCTTAAGATGACCTGAGCAAAATGTGGGTGGCAAATAGCGAGACAAGTACCTGGTATTGATTTGAGCCAGTCACGATCCAAACAAGAACTTAATTACTAATGGCGTCCACTGTATGGATCTAGCGTGTAAAGCAACCACTCGGCGATAAATTTATAAAAAGAGTGGGACAGCCATCGGGAGGCAGGCCGCCCAGGCGAACTGAGAATGTTATTCTGCAGAAAATAGAACAGGTCAGCAGGCAATCAATGCCAATGTTAAAGGAAAAAAGTCACACTTACTCTTTTGTCCTGGAATATATAGAGCATTTGGTTCATTTTAAGATTTATTTCGAAAGTGACTGAATTTCACTCTTACATCTCAGATCTACTCCAGATTCCTCTATAGCAGACCGCGCATAAGGAGTCGTTTCGTTTAACCTTTCTTGAAATTAACATCTTTTGTTTTTTATGAATGGATGCATAAGGTTCAAAGACTTGCCTTAGTGTAATGACTATTGTCACATGCAGCCAGGAAGAAAAAATGGAAAAAATAAATAAGAGTAGGGGCGAGGAGAGACCTCCTAGTAAAAGAGATCTAACAATAAAAAGATTCCTATTGAGGTCAGATTAGGTGTGGAGAATGTAGGTTTTGGGAAAAATAGAAACAGGTACATTATTCCACATGGGGACAAGGGAAATTGAAAAGTCATAAGCTTAATCGCATAGGCATGTTGGGAGAATGCCTATCTTGTGTTCCGGGCATATGCTGCATTGGATGGATTATGGATTTAAGTTCGGCAGGCTACGACTATGATAATACCTTTAGGAGAGCCTTAGTGCAGAGACGCTTTTTCTATAATCTAATGGCTGAAGTGATGCAGTAAGAGAATCATCTCCGACAAGATTCATCGCAAGACTCAGGATCGCCCCCAAAGAGGAAAGAGCGTTTTTTAAAGCACCTCAAAGGTAGGAATCTGAGCATAAGTAGAATTAGTTAGTCTTTTTGATTAATTACTTTTCAGAATTTATTCATATAATATAGTAATTTCTCAATCCATGGTATATTAATAATAATTTTTATTGCCTTTGACAGAGGATTTAATAATCTCCTTTTGAAATCCCCCAGCCCTTCTCCGATAATATTTGGTTATACTAGTATGAGAATTCCTGGCGAGTACGTGAATGACGCATATGAGTTAACCAAACAATGGTTGTTCCATCTTCCACTGTTTTTATGCCAGACTTGCTCTGTCAAAAGTCAAGCAGACTATCTTTATTATAAAGAACAACGGCTAGGAGAGAAGATTAGGCATCTAGGGTATTTCTCTAATGAGCGAAAATAATTCATAGGGGTGATTATTTTAGTAAAAATAAAGAAAAAACTTCCTATAAACATATGTCCGGAAAAGCTTGTTTCATCATATTTTTTTACTAAATAATTTATATCTCTGAAACACCTTGGCCGAATAAAATGATTTTTTTTTCGAAACTACAGTATAATTTTACATTCTCTTTTGTTAGCATACTGAGTTCTTTGTTCTAATAAATGTTTAATATTAAATACTTACTTGCCCGTGACCCGTGGCTCAGAGAAAAGACACTAGCTTCTGGCGCGGGTGTCCCCCGTCCCAAGCGAGAAGAATTTATTTCATTTGATTTGACTACAAATCATTTGGGTGATAGCGAGAATATTCCCTATAGACATCTTGGCCAACCGGGATGCATCCGGGCATACAAAAGGAAAAACAGCGCGCGCACACACACACACACATAATTCCAAAAAATGTTATTTTTCTGGCTCATCTAGGTCTAAAACAACTATTAATAGAATCATCAAAATCTAGAGTTGAATTTTTTACGATTACTTCAAATACGAGAAAGTAAGAAAGTTGAGAAAATTAAAAAAAAAATAACTCGAGTCTAGACAGATGTAGGTCAGGTGATTTTTAAGTGCGTTTCCTTAATAGGCAGAGTCGATTTATAGTTCCGTTAAGAGATCAAGATAATAACAGCAAGGACTTTTTTTTATTTTTTTAAAAATCGCTGTGAACCTTGGAAAAAATACACCAATTAAATTATGATATAAAATCAATGAAAAATTTTAATAAGAATGACCTTAGAATAAATTCAGTTACATTTACTTTATATATTCATATAGGCCCTATATAATATTTAAAGTATTTTTTTCATAAAGAATAAATATAGATACACCCCAACCCTCAGATTTACCCTCATCCGCCCCCTTCTATAGACACCATCATTTTAGTTAGGCTTTGGCTTTATTGATGACCATACAAAACAATTTTTTGAAATCCCCCTCTCCCTCCCCTCCCTTGAAAAGTAATCGTTTATAAAATTTATTTTTATTTATTTCATACAATAGGAGCGCATAAATTGCTGAAAGATAGTTAACACACATCCCGACTCACAAATAATTGGCAATAAGATGGCTGGTTGTAGATTACAAATCACTTCAGTGTTTGGGGCAAATACATTATGTGACTTTCCTATGTATCATTCCGCTTTTTTTTCTTCAAAAAACTCATTTAAAATTTAATGAGTGATGCCGAGAGAATTTTATTAATGATATGAAATACCTCTTGCATGCTGATTTTTCGGCAAGGATGCAGGGAGGAAAAACAAAAAAAATTTTTTATTAATATTTTTCCAAATGATCTTGATATTTCAAAAACACAATGGGTCTTCTTTTTCAGAGGAAACTGAAATCATAATGTCAACAATAGTTTTTTTTTTTTTTATACACTAGACATTTTTACATAAGGATATTATTTTAGCATTAGTGATACAGCATTCTAATACAATTTAATTTATTCATCTATTTTAATTCTTATGTATTAATATAAAAATAATGTAAATATATCGAGGAAGGTAATATGGAAAACCATAACTTTTAGTAGTTATCGGAAGATGCTGGAAGATGTTAGAAAAAATAAGGTAGAACTGAAACAAACTCTTAAGTGTTTTAAACTAGTTCTTTGTGGTTTTAAGTTTCAAAAAAAAATTTTTTGAGTGGCGGTAATATGGACCATGCGGGTAGTATGGAATAGGTAGAGTAATAGGGATTAGGTATGCAAAGACGACTAATTTTAGAATAACAACTGTGATACCAGTATTTAATTATAACTTTTCTTGAAAGTAGTATATTCGAAACTACTTGAGGGATTTTCGTAGGGGTTTTCTCAATATTAAAAATAAAATTATTCTAAATAAATAAAATACCATTTATTTTCTTTTAAATCAGTGTTTTTCAACCTGCAGTTCACGACATAGGTACAGGGATGTAAAAAATCTTCTCGGACTGCAACTCAAGTAAAAATAAAAAACCAGGTTGTAGGGTCTACACTGCAATAAAAATACAACTTATTCTAAATGATGTTTGGCCTCGCCAATAAATACATTCACAGATTTGTTAGATCACATATTCTGTTGTTTTTTTTTAATAATTTGTCGAATCGTGGTCCTATTCTTGAGAGCAAATAACCAAATCATTTTCTAATTGGAGTCTATTTCTCTTTCTTAGTTTTTATGTTCCCCTTTGAAGAGAAAGTTAGTTCACATACAGCAAACGTATGTAGGAAATGGCGAATGCCACTAATAATTTCAAAGCTTCCTTTGCCAGCCAGCTCTGGATATTGTTCTTTTCTTTTCTTCCAGAAAACGTCAATCTTTTTAAACATACATTCAGCAGCCAAATCTATCTATCTTCTTTCATCTTCGTGGTCAGAACAGCTAGTTGTAATGACATATCCATAAAAGAATTTGGTAATCATTGTCAGCTTCAGGGTCCACTACTGGAAAGTAACTCAAAAGTTTCTCTTTCGAATTATGCCAGCTCTCTCTTAAGCAAGTTATGTGAGAACTTTCTACCAACGATAGGTCCGTTGCAATTTCTTCGATTTCCCAAACAGTATTACTTTCAATTGAAAGAAAATTAAATAGGTGGTTTTTGAAATTACTGACATAGTTTTATTATGGTCGTAGGGAGTAGCCATAATTTTTTTACTTTTAAAAGGTTCGTGTATTCGAAAGAAAGTAGTACTGCTAACTTTAAAGAGATACCCAAGCAGGAAGAGGAGCAATTTGTATATTAATTGCTCCAGAATCGTCTATGCACAAAAATATATATTTTAATTAATTATTTGTAAATTATTCGCTTTTATTTAATTGATTTGATTTTTTAAATCTAAAAATATATTTTTCTCGAATCTCGAGGGGGAGGTAATTACTTATTTTAGATAATTAATTTTTCAATGAATTGCTCCAGAACTGCCAGACAACATATTCCCAGCACTGGAGCAATTAATCAAAAATCTATATGACTAAGTTCCTGCAAACAATTCACATTCATATTAAAAAAACTTTTAAATTGAATAGGGAATGTTTTTTAAATATGAAATGTAAACTTTTATTTATATATGTAAATTTATAAATAAACAGAATTGTGCGCGAGACTTTTATGGTTTATTTTTGTTTTGATATAATCAATATTTATGTTGGAATTAAATTTAAATGTTCGAGGAGAGGAATCTCTAGACTCGAAACAAGTTCATCCATTTCATATTTAATGTTGTTTTTACTGATATAAATAAGGTCTACCGGGGAAAAGCAAAATGTCCTGGAATTAGGAGATTATTGGAAAATGTTGGCTTCGTTTGGGGATTTCGAAAACCCTCAAGTTATTGGTTCCGAGGGTCGAATTTGTTTCTTTATTTTTAAATAAATATTTTGTTTTTTGAATATTAAACAATAAAATTATTTATTAGGCTTTTCTCGTATGAAGTAATTTAATTTGAAAAATTTGGAACACAAATTCTCATTAAGGGGAATTTACTATCTCCTATTTCGCAGTCATAATTTATAATGTTTGTTAGAACAAAATTGTTTTGCCTGGGTCCCTCTGTCACATAGGATCACCGTACTCCAATGATAATATTTCAAGGTATTATTATTCGAAATTGATCCTAAATAATTAGTTCCCAATTTTTGGAATAAATTATCAGAAAATTTAAAACTAAATAAAAAAAAAAACATAAATAAATATGATATCGTCTTCTCTAAATATATTTCTAATTTACATAATGACGAGTTTGTTTATTAAAAAAGTAAAAAAATCTGAAAAATTCATGTAATATGAAAAAATTCTTTTATTTTTTTATTTTTTTTTTTTTAATGTTTTTTTTTTAAATTAATTTAAATGGTGGAATATTTTTATTATTTTTTCCAAACATCTATTGGCAAAAACCCTAAAAAATGCCATTTGGGTTGGCAGCCAGTCGGGAAGAGAAGGGATCCAATTGTAGAATCGACCCAGCCTCTCTCTCTTTCTAACTAAACCTTCCCAAAAAAAGGACCTCAGGCTTGCTGAGTAATTGATATTTCTAATCTATCCCTCTACAAGCAACTCGATGATATATAATAAACCACTTTGCTCTTAATTTAAAGCAAATGATCTTCATATTTAACATCACGTCTACAGGGTTTGTATTAGTCTCATTTAAGTGGCTGATATGATTCCAAAAGTTTTTATATTCAAAAGGAAGCTGGTTGTAACCTGGAGGATATATTCATGGTAGTATTTGTTACACACATTTGCGTTGTTTTCTACATTGGTAGTCGATACAAATTGTTAATTTAAGTTGGTTTATATACCTTATGCTTTTTATTAAGAATCAAGGCTTTCGGAACTTCTGTGTTTAACCAGGGGAATATAGGCCCTACAGTCCAATCACGAAATACAAATTTGATAGAGATAATCGATGCCTTCTCGATACTCTCCATCTCATTCAATATTCTTCAAAAAATGCATCCTCACTTTGAAATTTACACTTTTTCAAATGATAATCAACATAACAATAATTAATAAAATGCAAAAGTGATCAAGTTTTAAAGTAACACTTAATGGAGGATATTGTTTATCACATTTCATCAGGTCATCATCACTATTCGCATAAATCGAGTGTCATTTTTACTTTTATTCTTAAAACAGTATCGCACGATAGTTTCTCGATCAGAAAAATCGCCATCTTCACTTTGCCTAGTCGTCCAATGAATCCGTGTTCAGCTGAAAGAATTTTCGGCCGTTGAATGAACAAATCGGAATATGACCGGAACGTTCCTCCACTGGAGCCGATTTTCGCCCGTAGTGTTCTCAGATGATCCATTTTATTACAACAAGATTTTAATTAAAAGTATTCAAGCGCATATAGTGCCAAATCACAAATATTTCAATTTTAAACTTTGGACAGATCCATAAATCTTAAATATAACTATTATTGACGAAAAATGATTTTTACTAAAATATATCCCTCATATTTGTGGGTTAGCATTATGTTGCAAGGTGAAGTTAAATGTGTTGAGGATTGTTTAGGTATAAGATAATGCTAACCAACTATAACTAATACTTAGAATATTTTCATAATCTGAGTCATGATTATCATCTTCCGTCAAAGAATAGTCAGGATTGTTATTAGTGTTATCGTCCACATCCTCTGACCATCAATGTTCCGACAAAGAAGTCATCTTTACAACGTTAATGAAACTTGCCTCCAGGAGATAGCATTGTTTTGCACCTAAAGGTTTAAACTGTCAGTTAAAAGTAAGACAATGCTGCTACTGTCAGAGCACTCTAATAGCAATATCAGGCGTAGAAACAAATTGTACAACTAGCACAGACCATTGCTCAATCGATGGTGCTGAAAATTCGGGTTTGTCACATGTATAGGCTATATTTAAAGTATCTGGGCTATATATTATTTATCCTTTTTAATGATACTAGCCGTTAGTGGTCATAGGAATTTCGGGATGAAAATAATTTTCCTCTAATCCCTAAAAGGTCCTCTTTAAGTATACAAAATTTCGTTTCAAAATTCCAACGGGAAGTTGCCTAAATAGAGCGTGACAGACAGACGACGAACAGACAGACATTCCCGACTTTTCAGCACCAACAATTGAGCAATGGTCTGTGCTAGTTGTACAATTTGTTTCTACACCTACATTAGCGAATTAAATAAATAAATTAAAAACAATGAAAATAACAAAAAAAGTTTGTCTTTTGGAAGAGGGGTGAATTCAGAGAATAATTTGTGGAAGGCGTGGATTTTTTTAGTAAAACGCTTTTCAAAATTGTCAATTAAAAAAATACAGCTACCAAAAGAGAAAAAAATTTCAGGAAACTTCGAAGAGATGAAAATGGTTATTTTTGTCAAATTTTGTACGATTTAAAATGCTTTATTTATAAACTTATATTTCCATTTAAATAATTACCTAAACAATTTTAAATAAATATTTTTTTTATTTATATAAAACTATGACCAAAACTTTTTTAGTTAATTGTTCGGGTATTTTTTTTTATTATCTCTTTAAACTCTTAAAAAAATTATTTTAAATTTTTAGTTAATTTTAGTTAAAAGTCAGTTAACATTGATATTGACTTTCTTGTCGTTTAAGAGGGAGATAAATTAGTATATAGGCTAAATCAAACACAGTGGAGTGTTAATTTCATCCCTATACTATAGAGACCCGATTTTATCAAATCTAAATTTATAAACCCTTTTTCTTTTACAAACAGTATATTCCTGTTTTAAAATATACAGTTTTTCGTCTTTTGTTTAAAGCAATTTAGTTTGTTCTCTCTCTTTTGGTGTCCGTAGACCGAAAAGGTAAATAAGCTCTCAAAGATAAAAGGTTGGCCAGCCTTGGTAAAAGAACAGCAGGTATTTATAGGAGCC
Organism: Euborellia annulipes; assembly: GCA_023213315.1. Classification (NCBI taxonomy): domain Eukaryota; kingdom Metazoa; phylum Arthropoda; class Insecta; order Dermaptera; family Anisolabididae; genus Euborellia; species Euborellia annulipes. The sequence continues at coordinate 68,518 of JAKCPI010005828.1, forward strand.
TCCCCCCCCCCTCCAGCACTGAAAAAGTCACTCGGTTCAGCAAACCCTCCCCTGTCTGCCAATATTTGATACTGAAAATAGACATGTCTTGGACAACGAGTGTCAAGAGCAGAGGGTCGCATTATCATTATCGGCATTCGATAGATTGTGTTAAATAATAATAAACATCTGTGTCAGCTAATTAGCTGGTTCATCGTAACAATAATTGCGATTATAGTCGGTCAAACCACAAAACAGTGAATTAATTTCTCGTGTTGCCCTCTTCCCTGGAGGTGAGTGTGAGGGGGGAGGGAAGGGGGCGGGGGGGGGGGTAGAGAAAGGAAAACGACTAGTTTACTCTTCCGGTATGTTGTCCAATCAAATAGAAATACTTAATTTCTTTCAAAATTTCATAATCACTGTTCCACTTTAATTAATTGTTAGATGTTTTTTTTTAGTCGTTCATTTTTTAGTGCATCTCTAAATAGGAGTGCCTCTTTTAAATTTGTAATCTATATATAAAATAATTTAGAATTTTTTGATCCAGTTTTTTTAATTAAATAATTAAATAAATTAGAATTTTTTTATGACTATATTTTTTTTTTAAATCTAGAAATCTAAAAAAAAAATTCCTATTATGAAAAAATAGATACCCTATAAAGATTACATAAAAGGAATGATGATGGTCCGCCAAAGGCGAGCCCGAGTCAGAGTTGGAGTGGTAGTCCAGGGAGCGGAACTCCCCCCAAGCGGGCTGCGCGGCTTGTACAAATAACAATGAGCTTTTTTTAATTTCTCAAATTTCTATTTTTCTGACAATATGATTAAAGATAGCATATTTGCGAGATGAGTTTCTATTTGGCAAAATTGCGCCCCCTAGGCTCGAGCCAGGACCTCCACGCTTTCTCGGTGGTGGGACTACCTTTATCCTAGGTCGGCGGCCCAAAGTGGAAGTCTTGGTTCGAGTCTAGGGGCGCAATTAATAATAAATACAAACTAGCAAATTTGCTATCTTAAACGATATATTGACTGACTAATGAACATTCTATTTGGAAGTTGATTGAAAAAACTCCATCTTTTTCAAGCGAAGTTTTACCAAGATAACAATATGATATTAATTAATTAATGATAAGATTAATTATTACGAAACTTGCTTGTATAACCAAATTGCATGCATCTGCTGTATGTGTTGGTTGCATAGCTTCAAGGCACTTGCCCTATTTTAACTACAAATAAAACGATAAAAAGATAAAAGGAAAACCCTCTCAATCTTTCTTTAAATTCAATTGAAGTTTTTGGTGTCTGTGTCTGTGTCGGCAAAGCAAGACACCGGTGTCGGCATATTTTTCTACCGACACCCTAGCCTGGATTTTAACACATTTGTATTTATTATTCATTGATTTAAATTCGCCACTTTAAATATTAATGTTAATTTATGGTTGAAAATTTTCTTTCTTTTTTTTATTCTTATAAAACATTATATTTATAGTTTTAGTTAGAAAGAAAATGTGGAATTTGTATATATGTATAGTTATAAACTTGTCAGTTTGTTGTTGTTTAAGTGAAGAAAGAAAAAAAAAGAGAGTGAGTATATTTACAAGGATTGGCCCGAGACAGGTGTTTGAAAAGGAGTGCGAAGGTAGGAGGTAGGAGGTAGGAGGTAGGAGGTAGGAGGTAGGAGGTGTATCAGCTGTTTGGTATTCGACTCCCGCCTGAGCGATTAGAGCTCCTCGTCCTTTTACTCCCCTAATGCTGTCATCAGTTAGAAACTTGGCGCGAGTTAGAAGTCAGCACATTCGCACAACTGAACACAACTGAAACTGTTTAATCGGTTTAATGGAACCGTGCCTAGCTCGGCCTAATGGCTACATATTCCCATACATGGCAAAACCGGATTTGATGCATCCCTAAGCGAAAATTGGCGATTCAAGAAATGCCCCTTGTTTAATAAATATCTTTCAAAGCAATTGTGTACCAATTGAATGAGTGTAATTATGATTACGCTAATAACCAAGCACAACTTTGTCAATGCTTAAATGCCTACAATTATAAATAATTAAATTCAAGAAAAAAATGTAAATATAATAAAAATGCAGGCAAGCGAAATCGGAAAAATTTTCCGCTCTTCTTAATCAGTACTGGCTATTTTTTGAGAATAAATCCTGTTTCACTCATTGGATTGATATCAACTTTTGGCACAGAGCTAGAGGCAAACATCTTAATTAAAATGGCTTACTTTCAAAGATTTGGTCCAGTTAATCCCGAGAAAATTAAAATTAAATATCTGGGTGTTTTGTTCGATGGCAGATTTAAATTTGAACAACATGCAAAATATATTATAAATAAAGAATTATATATATCATGTGTTGGTCCATGAGGTAATTATGAAAAACATATAACCAAGTATTTATTAATTTAAATAAGCGAAAAATGTAGGTACGCTCAACATGCCCTACTTGTAGGGCATGTTGAGCGTAAATCGACGGATCCGTGGTGCGACTCCCGGCGGTACCTACATTTTTCGCTTATTTAAATTAATAAATACTTGGTTATATGTTTTTCAAAATATATTATGAATAAAATATCTAGACAAGCGCGCACTTGCTTGGAAGAGTGGACAAAATTTGTCTTTTGGTACTGTACAAGATTGTTATTGTACAAATCAATAATAGCTCCCCATTTTGCATTTTGTTCAACGATTTTGAATTTTTTGTTGAGAGAAATGCAGATGAAACAGAATGTATGTGTGAGAATTATTTTAAAATTTAACAGTTATTATGTCATTTTAACAACCCTGAACTTTTTAAATGTAAAAGAAAATATTTATTACAACTCAATGATTATAATTTATAAAAATAAAAAACAATTTGGCATTTGATTATTTAAAACAGAGATTAAAATATACAAATAAGGGGGCCATTATAAGATGAGAAGTGAGGATCATTGTTATCAAAGAGAGAAAGTTTATTGTTTGCAAATATACTGTATTTTGTGATTGTATTATCTAAAGATTTATATCTAATAAAATTATATATTTATTTTAAATATTTGTACCCCACTCCAGCTTACTAATTTACTCTTTTTAATAAACTCTTACGATAACCTAGGAGTATAAATTTGCCAAGCGCCCCCTTATCCGATGAGATGTCCCAGAGAATTAAAATTAAAAGCTCTTTTACACATACATAGATAGATATTCAATTTTTTTGCATTTTTGGGGTTCCTATAACCTGAAACGTAAAGATATATTTAAAAAAAAATAAACTTTAAAATTGAATGAACTTTAAAAGGGTTATTGCAAGATAATTGTGAAAAAAAGTAAAACATGATCATAATATTTTCTCCTTCTACGATTATACCTTAGTATGCCGTAGGCACCGCGGGAATAATCAGGCGAGGACAGAAGATGCCCTAGGTGTTATACTGTATATAATAATTCATAATTAGTGCAGGAAAATAATATAGTATGTAGTATATTTTCAAATAAAATACACTAATTTATATCGGCAGTCTATATTATTCTTTGAGGGTGGTTTCCCCCTGGATAATGAATGAATTGCTTTTTAGGTTTCCAAAATCTTATGTTAAGAAATTGTCTTAGTATACTAGTTGCAATGCCCGACGTCGGCGAGTTTCGCGCTTAACCAGGGGGCTTCACCTCCTGGACCCCCTTGCTTGCCTTGGGTCCCTTAATTTTTTTAATTGGCTAATAAAAGATTTTTTTAGCTCCTTTTTATAAGTTTTACTATTTTGAAAGAATTGATTTTATAACTCTATTCTATAAAGTCAGAAGCAACCTGTAGATTTCACTTCGATTAGAAAACTTTTAATGTGAATCAATAGAATAAAAATAAAAAAGTTTTCCCTAGGCTAATTTTTAAATTTTTTTTTTTAAATCTTATTTAACATTTAACTAGAAGACAAACTTCATGTTGTTGATTCAAAAGTAATTTTCAAGTTATATAGGTTATTTATATGATCTATTTCTAACTAAAAAAAAAAAAAACATTACAACAATGTAAATATTATTATTTTTCAAAAGAAAAGATGAAACATTTATCACGAATGTGTTTATTAAAGCTTTTGTGGTTTGAAATATTATTATTAGGAGAATTTTTAATTATAGACCACATTTTTGTATTAAATATTTATTAAAAATATATAAATACTGTACAACGTTTCAACTGCTTATTCTGCAGCCGTTATCAAGCACTGTGCACTTGCTCCGACTCAAGTGAACTAACTGTCATGTCCGTTGCTTGCCTCTTTATATACAGCGACGTCAGCGCCATCTGTAGGCATTCCTGTGAAGTTAGATTCAAAGTTTTCCCGCCATTTTTACTCATTTCCATGAAGTCAGTCACATTTTTCAAAGCAAGTGTTTACATAAAAAGCATGATATTACATTAAGTTTTCTTAGTTTGATTTTTACATAGATGTTAAAAAATATTATTGTTAAATCATTCCAAAATTACACATAACGGCTGCAGAATAAGCAGTTGAAACGTTGTAGAGTATTTATATATTTTTAATAAATATTTAATACAAAAATGTGGTCTATAATTAAAAATTCTCCTAATAAAAGATGAAACAATTTTAGTTTGTTTAAGATATAGGCTCAATAAAAATTTGTTAGTGATGATGGCGCACAAATCATGCCACTCGCTACTCACTCATAGCTGCTATTCGCTGGCGTGTGGGATGTTAGTAAGTAAACTAGCCGTGCTGCTAGTGAACCGGTTGCGTCTAACTCGGTGGTTCCTGGTTTCGGTGTCTACAAAATATCTGCTTCTGATCGAAAGGCAAGTTTTGTGTGTCATTATCACTATTCCACTAGGAGGCTTGCCCGCTTTTAAACTAACCAACTAGCAGCTTTAAATTAAATGCCCGCCAGTAAGTAGCGAGGAAAGCATCCCGGCTTTCAACTTTACTTGCGGATAGTTAACAATCTGCTAGTTGGCTAGTGAACATGATTACACTGGGCGAGCTAGTGAATTCGCCAACTAACGGTAGCAGGATATAAACTCGCTTAATGTAATCACCGCTCTAAACGAGGGTTTCCGAATAACGCAACCTACCATTGAGGGTCGCAATGCCAAAGCGGTCTGGTGAAATCAAGTAACCACCGAAACATTCTAATTCTCTTATCTTCTTTGACGCCCATCTCTCAGTTGAATATAGAAAGGCTTAATTATAAGATAAATATAAGGCTTAAAAATTAATTAGAAATTTTTATTAATAATTACCTCAATAGATAGAACAGCTAAGACGTTTATTGTCCCTTAATTTTTTATTATATCTCAGTTTGCTCATAAGTAGATTGGTACTTGGTTCAGCTGTTCGTATTTCAGTATTTGTAACAATAGCTTTTTACGGGGCAGGGTTGTTAGTCCTGACCCAACCCTCCTCCTTTATCCGGGCTTGGGACCGGCAACGGTATCCGATGAGCTTACTCGATCCAGCCATCTTACTTACCGCAGGCGGAGTTACCAAGTTTGTTTAATTAGAAGAATTTGTTTAATTTAGTATAAATCAATGTCGGATGAAATTGTGCTTAAAATTATCTCTATAATGGATTCAAAATTATTATTACAATATTATATTTATTTATAGTTCTTGAAGAGATTAGATTCTGGATGAGGTATCTTCTATTGATTTATGATTTATTTTAATCTAACATTTATACATTTTAATTTAAAAAAAAAAAAAAAAAAAATTATAACAGTTCTCTGCAGAATTTATTTTTAAGGGTAAGTAGAATTAAATAAATTTGTGTCCCAAATAACTTTTTTTTAATAAATTAAATTTATTATTATTAGATAGCCCTGCTATTTTAAATGATACACTAAGTGATATGTTCAAAGTTTTTTTTTTTTTTTTTTTTTTTTTTGTAAAATAATTTACTTCATATGTCCTCTTCAAAGGTGAATTCGCATAACGTATAAATATTATTTAATACAATGTTTCAACTAGAGCCTACGGTCGAGAGTTTAAATCTAAATTAATTAGAAATTTTCTTTTAGTGACTAATTTAAAAATTATAATTAACTAAAAATGCAAAAAAAAAAAAATTTCTATTGCGAAAATTTACAAATTAGTAAATAAAAATAAATTTCATTTTACCTTAAACTAGTAAACAGAAAAAACGAGGCACTTGCTGAATTCGAACCCACCTTTTTCCGCGGTTTACGCCCATGGGTGTTTGAGATCTCGAAATTGTAAGAAAAATGTTACAATAAAAAATAAACAATAATAATTGTTAAAAAAAATAATGACAGACGTGACAGTCAAAACAAATTTTCTGATTGGTTAAGGCACAATCCTAACGCCATCTCTCAGAAATACTAGATGAGCAGCTTTAGCTCCTACTTCCTCTTAACAAAAAATTTTATTTTATTTTTTATTGTAATCTAATAAATTATAAACAAAATAAAAAAAGGGATCTACAGTATAATGTATGGTTCATTAGCCAAGACTAATACACACTGCGAATATGAGATGATTGTTATTCAATTTTAATAATTTCTTTAATACAATAGGCCTACTATTAGTAGACGCTTTGACCATTCAAATTAGTAACTGATTCGAGTGAAAATATCTCTTTAAATATTAATAAAACTTTTTTTTTAATTCTTAAATAAATTTCAATTAGCCATTCAAAAAAAAAGATGTCGAGTTTGGTTAGCATTATTTTTCCTCTGTTTTTAATGGGCGCCATAATTAAGCAGGTGAGGGTAGAGATCTGCTGAAGCTTCTCGAATTAGACCCGCCATAACACATGATGATTAATTTCAGAATTATCTCTCAGAATAAGTTTCTTGTTGTGGACCAGGCTCTGATATGCCCGGTTCTGATAACAGCAAGGGCTGTGATCAATTGCCATATGCCCCTTGGCCTTTAGCCTGCGCCATGTGTTAATAAATACGCTAATAAATATTAAGGAGCCGGCTGATTCATCATTGCTGCTTTAACATCTCGACCACCAATCAATAAGCCTTTAATAATAAACGACCAATAGTCTAATTGAGAGCTCTTCGAAAAAGTATATATGTAAAGACACTTTGTCGATGGAATTTTCACAAGTTTCTCAATTACAAAGACAAATACGTAGCCTACAGCGTGTTTTAAAAACAAAATGAACTGTTAAAAATTTTTAAGGGATATTAATAAACTGTAATATAAAATCGAGAGGTTTGAACTCGTGCTTGATCCCTTCATAAGTATGACGACGGCTATGCCATCTAGATTATTTAGCTTGTTCAGAATATTTTGTTTTTTAAAGTACTTAAATTTGATTCATATTTTTTTTTTTACTTAATAAAGCAATATATGAATTTGATTTCACAAACTGGGCATATTAAAATTCAAGCACGACAGTATATGAAAAACTATTGAAAATTAATTTTTTTTTAAAGTGCCAACTTTTTATCTCGGTCTTTAAATTGTTGATGAATAAAAAAATTTTTTTTTGAAAAATATTCTAATTCTCCCTCTGGGACTAGATTAAATTAAAATTTATATTCCAATTATAAAAGTTACACCCTAGGACCTGAATCTTAAATTTATTCCAATGAGGGTTATATAAAATAGATATGTAGATGAAGTGTTTATTTTCTATTGAGTGATTCATCTATAAAGGTGGACAGACACCAAAACTTGACTTTACTACATTGGAATACGGTAGTGATGTTTTTTCGGTGGGGGGAGGGGGGATGGCAAACTCATATTAAAGATTCCTCCCCTCTTGAAAAAAAATATTTTAATATTTAAAGTATATATTAATATATACACAGTATATATATATTTCAAATATTATTCAAATGACCCAAGTCTTATTTGTGGAAGGGGGAGGAATTTTTAATATAGTTCGCACCCCCCCCCCCCTCCGTGTTTTCTGATTTATCCCCGCGAGGAGAGAGAGGTTTCGCCGTATTTGAAAAATTTACGGGCTGTTTGAAAAAATACCAAGTAGGTCGAGCCAGAAATCTAACAAATATGGATGGGTCCGTGCTTAGTTCTATCCGGGGACTGGCCTTGAACCCTCATTATCAACTTATTAACAATACATGTTAGTCTCTAAATGATAAACAAAATTGTGTAAACAATATGGAAATTATTGATATTAATTAATAATAATGTGAAATTTAAATGAAAAAAAGATTAGAAAGAAAAAAAGAATCTGGCCTGTTTGAGCGGAGCGAAGAAGCAGTGACCCGTTCACAAAGAAACCCAGCAGCACACTGAAAAAATTATTATTAATATTAATATTACTATCAATATTAATAATAAGTAAATAATAATAATAATTATTATATTAAATATAATTAAACACAAAAATTAATGTATTGTTCCATTATTAGTACTGTAGTTATAATGGAGATATCAGCCAAATTGGAATGCTCTAGGTTCAATAAAACTCCCAGAGTAAGACGTTTGGGCCTGAATTTATTTCGCCATCTTCAGTTATTGGAAATTATATAATTATTATAATGTAAGTCGACATATGCATTATGTGTATAATTTCCAATAACTGAAGATGGCGAAATAAATTCAGGCTGGAACGTCTTGCTCTGGGAGTTTTATTGAACCTAGAGCATTCCAATTTGGCTACTCCATCTCTCGATTGTAATTACATCACAGTCACAACTTCAAGCAATTAGCACTGTAGGCCTATATATACAGTCGAAGAGAGTACAGTATTGTAAAGATAACTTTCAATATTTCAATCAGACCAATAGAATAATTTGATATAGATACAAGTCTAGCAATGTATACTATTGATATAATACAGTAGAATCCCGATAATTTGTATCGTCACGGGACCGAGGGGTTGGTACGTACGAATTATCGGGAAAACCAATTATCGAGATATATATATAATTTATATATTAGGGTGTTTCATTTGAAACGAAAATTTTTTTATTTTCCCGGACACACTGAAATATTGTTAAAGTGAGGCGGATAGCTGAGATCTTGTAGTAAGGAAGAAAGAAAAGAGCGATTGCAGCTAATTTTATTTCGTTTATTAATCGCTTCAAGCCTGAAATATTGTTCCATACATCGAAAAACAAATTCCCTCGAGGTTTCAGCCCTTAAATTTAATTTTAAGTACTTCTCGATCGTTGAATTTTTTCCCATTGAAATAACATGTAAATCATTGTTTTTTTTTAACAGTTATAGCTCAGTTCGGTTTTATGATTTTTCATTGAGATTAGTCGCAATCGCTAGTGTATTAGACACTCTTTAAAATGTCCAGTATTGTTTTATTATTACTTGAACCGTTTCTTTGGTGTCGGCCTGAAAGTCCTATTTCCATGAAATTGTCATATTTTCTTTGTTATTAACAAAACGTCTGAAGATATAATAAAAAACGTAAGAAAAAACTTAGAGGAAATTAAATTTTCTACAAAAAATGTTCTATGAAATATTTAGCTCAAGTGCTTTATTTACAAGATATATTCAGTTTAATATATTGATAAATGAAAAATTTATTAAATTTCAACTTTTATTGTATTATTTCTTAAATATATTGAACTGATTATATCTTGAGAATAACCCACTTGAGCTAAAAGGACATTTTTTGTAGGAAATTTAATTTTCTGCAAGTTTTTCCTTAAATTTTTTTATTGTATCTTCAGGCTTTTTCTTAATAACAAAGAAAATATGACAATTTTCATGGAAATTAATAGAAATAGGACTTGCGAGGCCACGGAAGAAACAGTTCAAGTAACAATAAAACAATACTGGACATTTTAAAGAGTGTCTAATACACTAGCGATTGCTTCTAATCGCAATGAAAAATCATAAATCAGAACTGAGCTATAACAATAAAAAAAATATATATACAGTTTGTATAATGATTTACATGTTATTTTAATGGGAAAAATTCAACGATCGAGAGGAAGTACTTAAAATTAAAAATTAAGGGTTGAAACTTCGGGAGAAATTTTTTTTCGATATTTGGGACATTATTTTAGTGTGTCCGGGAAAATGAAAAATGTTCGTTTCAAATGAAAATAGGCCTATTAAATATATGTGTACAAACAAGACTTGAGCGAAAAAAATAGAGCCAAGGATCAGGACTTCTACATATTATAGTAGGCTATAGTAGGCCTATATTACGTTTGTTAACAATTTAACCTCATTCTATACGTTAATTTTGATGTCATGGTCGATCAGTTTAAGATCCTCATCCTAGGAGCTTGTTAGCTCTGTTAATAAAGACCGACTAGATTTAGAGTAGTTTGAGTTTTGAAACAACAGTAAAGTACAAGTCAATAAAACACTTAAAGCGAAAATATTTTTCCAAGGAGGTTTACTCAAATCAAACGCAAACTCACCTCAAAAAATGACAGAGGGCAAATTTCATTAAGTTGTTTAATTATAATTCTAATTATGTTTAAGAAAGCCTTATAAAATTTTAGAATTAGAGCTTTCACGGTCAGGTAAATTACCGGAGATAAAGAGTTTTTATGGTTTAACGTGGCTTTTATTTTGCTTAACAAAATTAAAGTTTCTGTCACTCATTCAGTGGCTGTCCTAAGAATTATCATAAAATACTTTAATATTACTCATAAAAAAGGAGAATAATTAAAACAAATGATTGTAAATTTTTTTTAATTTCAATCAATTATCCGAGTATCTAAAGAATAGAATGATATCAAGTTTCATCTAAATTATTATAAACGCAAAAATACGACAGACGAAAATGCAAAAAAAAATAAGGACCAAAATTTCCTAGAACAAGCAAAAGTAATTAAAAAGGACCTAATTGTGAATCTCAAGAATGGAGGGATTATAATATTTGATAAGGTTATTCATAAAATGATATATTCATTATTTGTAAAAATTGAAATATTTTTTTAACATGATTGTGAGTATGCTTTTGTGGTGGGCCAAGCGCCCGCGCCATCGGCTGGAGATCCTGAGTTCGATTTCCGGGAGCCATGGACTTACCAAAAAAAAGCATACTCGCAATCATGTTCAATATATCTATGACTAGTTATTCCAAATCGAGCTATATTGAATACTAATGTCTTATTCAAATATATAGATCTCGAAAAATATTTAACGCAAATATTTTAATTAGCAAATATTTACATGTCCGTAAAATTTTAGAAAAGCATTTAACGATCTAATAAAATGTATTATGTACTGTTTATGAATAAAATAAAAATTTTATATGATGTCGAATCAATTGGCCGCTTTATCACCTTGAAATAAATTAGTCTGACACAGCTGCCAAAATATAATAGCAATGAATGCAAGCTATATGAATAGTAATAATTTAGACATTTAATTGTCTTCGGGGAAATTATGTTTTATCGAGGAAATTTAAATTAACTCATCAAAATAGGTTGTTTTGATTTTTTTTATCATTTTTAGAAAATGGAATATTCATTAAATGAATATTAATTAAATTTTTATTAAGCGGTACGCACGGTAACAAATTCGAATTCTGTCCCTCAGCCCGTTACGAAACGCTGCATCTCTTCTACTCCGGTGAATATAAGTTTCACTTCTTTTGGGTGTAGTATGAATACACGGTGTTGTTTTTTGTAAAATTAGATGAAAAAAATAAAGGATCTTTTGTACAGAGAAGGAACTTCTCTCTTGGTCTAATCACTATTCGGGGTCGGTAAATCGCGGTTGAAAATAAACAGGCCGGCTTGTCGCAAGGACTGATTCTTGATGGGGAGAAGAGTAATGGCTGGCACAAAGGGAGTGAAAGAAATTCTAACCTTAGCTCAGGAAATCAGGGACGCCATTTGGGGGAGGGGCAAATCCCCTCTTTGCCCCCCCCCCCAAGGTTTTGGGATTTTTAAATTTTTATCTAATTCGTTTATTTCTAGAGACACACTAAGGTGTTAGTTGAGAAACCTGTTCAAAAGAATCTTATATATTTTTTAATTTTAAGAGATGAAAAAAATTTCTCGAATCTATTATATTATTTTAGGGATTAAAAGATGTAGAATCAGGAAGATGTGGAAATATTTAATATAATCCGTGGAATAAATATATATTCAAACAATAATTAACTATTCTACAATATTATATTAATTAATTATTTGTGGAATTAAATTCAAACATATATTAAATCCTTCCTCGTTGACCTTGTGACCTGCCGACCCTTACTATATTTATATTTTATATCATTTGCCATTTGCAACGGTTAGAAAGTTAAAATTTAAATTTTATCAATTAATATATTTATAAATTACTATTGATAAATAAAATTAAAATTATTTCAAAAATTATTTAATTTTCACCTTTATATTAATTGATTTTTTTTCAGGGAAAGGCTTTAAAAATTTTTTTATTCACCTGATTAGTATATCATTTAGCATAAATAATATACGAAAATAATCCAATTTTGAAAATCTTATCGTTCGCTTCTCTTTTAGTTGATGGAAGCTAGCGAACCCTAGGGACCATTTTTTAATGAAATTTTTTTCACCTAGGCACATTTATTAATTTCTAGGGAATTAATTGAAGAAATAATTATTAAACTGTTTTTAAAAAAATACACTAGGTGACATGTTTCAAGGTTTTAATGGTGAATTAATACACGTTATTCATTTTTCGACATTACTGTCATCTTCAGACTCACTACTCAGAATTGTGACAATAATGTCAAAATATGTATAAATTGTATTACGTATTATACATATTACATATGTATTTTATTACAATAGTTACATTTTTTTAAATCTTTTTGTTTTGATGAAAATGTAAGAACATGCTGTTTGTTAATGGGCATACATTTTTTATTTATTTATTTTTTAAACAAAGAATATATATATAGTCTTATAAATCATGAGCTAGTCCTTGAGGCAATTACGAAATATAACCGAATATTAATTAAGAAGGCGAAAAAGTCAGGTACCGCCGGGAGTCGTACCACGTTATGTACTCAGCATGCCCTACTACAGGACCACAGTACCTCAGTCGCCTATTTGAATTTGATAGATCTTTAATTTCAGTCCTATCTTTTTTCGACAATTTGAATTAATAATCATAACACTCTGGGCTCCCTTCAAACACGAATTCGGTTATATGCTTTGATTTATTTATTTTTTATTTTTTAAGTTTCTTTTATTATTTGTTTTTGTATTATAAATTTGTACTGTGTTTATTTGGATTTAGCCACCGGAGAATTGTGCTCGTTGTTAATTATTTATTTGAAATATATCACCTAGTGTATCATTTAAAATATTATGTATTACAACATTTCAGCTCCAGTAGAATCAACGATCGGGAGTTTAAATCTAAAAAGTAAAAATTGATGTATCACATTATAAATGAAGTAATAAAAAATCAGCGTAACTTCTTGACAATCTATTGCCAATAAGTTGTGTTAATACCTTTAACAAATCGAAATCGTGAGTCTATGTAAATTAAATTTAAAATTTAAATATGAGTTTCTAAATTGTATTTTATTGAAATTTTTCAATAAAATTCTAAACAATAAATCTCTTCCTATTTTAATATTCATAATATTATCAAAGACTCGTTTGAAAGGATCTCAGAGGAATGGGAAGCCAAGGTTGCTATGGTTTGGTTAGGCTTAATTACTTTGACATAAGTCAATATTTAAACTTCTTTCATCTTTTATTACAGCAACTAATTAAATTATTTAACAATAACCAAATTGTTTATACAACTAGACATTGTTTGAAAAGCTTCTCTAGAGGACTAAAATTGAAAAATGCAACCTTTACTTTATAAAAACAAACTTTTAAATATTTCTTGAACAACGGTGGTATTAATAAATAAATTATATTGTTAATAAACACATATAATATATATTAAAGTTTTTTTTTTTTTAGATATATAACCAACAAATAAATGAAAAGATAAATAAACAATTAACAAATAATAAATGAATAAACAATAATTAATAATTAATAGATAGATAAACAAATGACTATCCCAGTAATATCACTGTTCGGTTGGACGTTATTATAGAAACCGGGATCATTAAGAAGCTCCAGCGGAGTCCTCTCACAAATGATCCTTTGTGACCTATAGTTAGGGCATTCTGTCAAAGTAGGCCTATCTATAACACTAATCCTGGCATTGCAAGTCAAGAATCATGGTGTAAATTTTCTACTGATAAAATGGCCATGCGAGATATACACATTTCCTATCCTCAACAAAGTGATCTTTACGTGATCCCTAAGAGTAAAGTCCAAATTCAAGAGAGGAGCAATGCGGGACTTAGTCAACCTCAACTTATTATTCTTCCAATCATCCCGCCGCTTATCTAAAAACGAACCCATTGCCCTTCTTTCACATCTTAAAGCTGGTCTGGTTGCTGTCCTCTTTAGGCCTTCTTGCTCCTGATTTAGCCCTGATTTTGCTAAATCGTCAACAATCCCAAATACAAGCTTTCGATTGCCTGTAGCTAACTCAAGATGTCGGATAATACTAATGCTGTTAAATATTTTTCCTTACAGAGAAATAAGAACAAACTCAATTGAGGTAAGTTCAGCAATAAAAATGTTCATAGTTGAAGGAAGCTTAAAAGATCTAGAGTCATCATAATTCACAGCCAACCAAACTATCCTTCTTCGAGCCATCAGTGAAAATTAAAAAAATGACTTGAAAACCTCTGCACAATACCTAAAAAAAGCTCACAGAACAGGTAGATTCTTTGCTATGTCTTAAAAGATCCCATACAAAAGCAGGCTACACAGGATCCAGGTTAATTCAGGATGATTGATAAACGCTACTATATTTCGAAGGAAACCTTGACGTTCAGCCATTATACCTCTTAACTACACCCAGCGGTTTAGTTCTATTAAAGATAAATTTACCCTCATAAGAAATAAAAAGAATGTTATGGGTCCGATGAGAAGACATTGATTCTAATGTCGTAACTCACAGAGAGAATATCCCATCTAACTTTCAGTGGAGGCTCATCTGTCTAGGCAAGAATATTAATGATGGGCCAAGTCCTAAAGAGAGCCTCTCTACAAGATGGTGAACAGTATCAAACGTCTTTAAAACTGAGTCCCTTGCAAAATAATATATATATGATCACTAGGGCTCGGATTTATAGGCACTGAAAATCTTTAAAATAGGCAGGCAACTAAGCACTAAAAATTATTAAAATAGGCACTTAAAAAGGCATTTATTGTAAAAATAGGCACTTAAAAAGGCACTTAAAAGGCATTATTTAAGAAATAATATAAAAAATTTAAAAAATTGATGTCTTATTTTTGGTAATCTGGTGTGAGAGGTCGCACAACACACAATTTTTTCTTAATTTAAGTAATTTAAAGGCGCATTCTGTACTTGTTTGCCAGAATATAAATACAAATCAAATTTTTAAGTACTAATTTTAAAATTTTACATTGAAAATAATTTTTTTTTTTTTTGAAAAAATGTATTTTTTTTAATCTCGGGGGGGGGGAGGTAATTACCCTTTTTACCCCCCCCCCACCTTGAAATATTTTCTTTTTAATTCAAAAAAATTTTAAATTTAGCTCGTAAAAAATTGACATTAGCTATTTGAACTTAAAATAGGCACTAAAAAAGGCATTTATAGATTAAATAGGCACTAAAACCCAGAATCGGCCAAAATAGGCATTATAGGCACTAACAAATGCCTCTTGTTTTATTCAGAATTTCATGAAACGTATACATATCATATTGGGCTAAATTTTAAGCCATAAATTAAAAAAAGGCAAATAGGGCGAAATCCGAGCCCTAATGATCACTCTAATCAATCTTACTTCTAATAATAGAAAGATATATCCGGAGTAGACATACAGAGTCAGCACCCCATTTCGTATTACTCAATGTTTTTATGATCCTCATTGATCTAAGGTACTTGATTTTCGTCATCATGACATACTCCTTCCAGTTAACTTTCCTATCAAGCAAAAGCACTAAAAATTTCAATGAGTCATTAAATACCAGGGGAGTACTAAAAGACAAAAAAAATCTTATAAGAATGTGTTGTTTCGTTTTCAATGAAAATAAGAAGAATTGAATTAACGATCAAAGGCCGAGGGTTCGCATCCAGTCCCAGGCGAAAAAATTTATTTCAGTTGAATTGACTACCAATCAATTTAAATAAATAGGGATGGGATCTAAATGGTCTCAAATGCCAAAAAAAACCTTAGGCAAAAACAAAATTAACAATATTAAGGATAGGAATTAGGACAATTAAGAACACAACAATGGATTCATGGACATAGAGAAAGATACATATGCGTATGGTTTCTTATGATATAATTAACGCAATTTATTTGATTGTCATTATTAGAGATATTTAAATTGTTACATAATTAATGTTATCAAAACAATGTAAATATTTTCTCTTTGCTTTTAACATTTCCGTTGCAATTTGTATTTTGCTGGCAATGAGATAGTCAAGCCGTACGCTGAACGGAACGCCGTCATGTTTGAAATATGTATTAGTAAATACTTTTTTAAATTTCTTATCTACAAACTTTCGAGACATTTGACTTTCTTCCTTTTCACCAGCGCCTCCAAGAATTTTAAATGCTTTTTCAATTCTCGGATTGCCTTTTTCTTCTTAGGAGGTGATGAAGAACATGGACCAGTTGCGTTTATTCCATATTCTTGTCGATAGTTTCTTGATTGATCTTGCATCTGAAAAAAAATATTTGAATTAATATTTCAATTTTTTTTTATTAATTTTTCTATAACTAAGTATATTTAAATATTGTTCATACCTATCACCCAGAAATAAATTATTATTAATCTACAAAAAGTTTAAATCAAAAATTTATATTAATATATGTAGGGAAATGTAAAATAAAAACGGATTTAATTACAATTCTAAATTAGATAGTTTATTAATAAAATAAAAGGTATTTTTTTAATAATATATAATAAACATAAATCAGTATATATTTACAAAAGCACAGTAAAAGATATATCTACAAGAATTGATGAAGTGATAAGAGAAAATACGAAACGCATTTCGCGATTTTCGTCGTCGCGTCCTCTCTCCAATATCTTTGGATTATTGCAAATTGGTCTACCTGAAGAATATAAGCCCGTATCGCTATCTCCTTGGTGTCGGTGAATAGAAAAGCTGGAAACACGACTGTAATCGTTTTATTACAGAGAGCTTCTCGTCAGTCCCTGTGGATCCGATTTGACGAATGGCTCTCATCGTCAATTTTTGAAAGAGGTCTTAATCGAGAGTCCGCCATCTGGAGCTTCGTGAAGTCCACGCACCTTTTTCATCCCCACTCCCTTCCGAGGTTTTAAAAGAGCCAAGCACTTAGTAGGCCTCTCTCTCTTTTTACAATATTCCTCGTTGGAGCAACATGTGTCTTGAAAATAGCTCATAGCAGCATAAGTCGCATATTTGCTTTGTCTTTTCCCTTTGACACAAATGGCCAATTTGATTTATCAACAAAATGAAGAAGCTTAATTTCTTACTTAACAAAGATATCATGCTTCTGTTTATTTAAACAGTCGTTTTCAGAACACAACAGAAATAACTGCTTTATTTTAAACAGTCCATCTCAGGACTAAAAACTCAACAAAATAATGAGATGCAATATATTGTCTATTTTAAAAATATTGGTCATAAACACCATAAAATAAACTATATTGCTTAAATTATTAAAAATATCAGTAAAAATGAGAAGAGAATTCTAAGCTTTCAAATGCAAACCACGTTTATTAACTCACCTTTTTCTGAAAAATTAATGTATTTATATTTAAAAATGAATATTATTGAATCTTACCTTTTCTACACATAGAGACACATATCTTGTAAGTACGTGGATGACATCCATGAATTAGACAGACAAATACCGGCATTTATTCTTATTTCTTTATCCCAGCCTTCCCTTTCCCCCAAAAAGCGTCAGGACATACAAAGGGCCGATTGGCTTTTTCTCTTGGTCGACATGCCAACCAAGAAAAAAGGACAAAAAAGATTGGTTGCTTTTGGATTTATTTATTTTTAGGAATCCTTCGCGGATTTATCATATTATTTATGTTACTAAAGGTGAGATTAAGATTAAGTTGTGGCTGTGTATCTTTAATAAATAGTAAAGGAAGTATAGAAGCAGAGGAAGCCAAGAAATAAAAAATTCTCTGAATGCTTTACCAATCAGACTCGGTCAATTTATTATCAGGGACTGAGGATAATTCATAATAAATGGACCGAAACGTCTCCAGCTGATTGGAAAAGCATTCAGAGAATTTTCTTTCTTGGCTTCCTCTGCTTCCATACTTCCTTTGCTAAAGGTGAGATTATTCCTTCTATACTAAGATATGAAAATGTTGGAGGCTAGCGTAAATGTTTTAGCCTTGACAATATTTCGACTGTTGTAGACCAGCATTTCCTAACCAGAGTTCCGCAGAAACCTGGGATTCCGTGAAACATTCTTAAGAGTTGCGCAAGCTAAAGAGACCCCAAATTTAACATTTAACTTCCAAAAAACAGGCGCCAATTTCACATTGATATTTTTTATAAATATATTAATACTAGCAGCAAAGCCCGCCTTCGGTGTGATTTTCTATAGGAAAATATATATATGTACTCGTACATACATTTTTACATTTCATTTTTATTTATATAGATTAAATTTATTATACATCTATATTTATTATTTATCTATACGGTACCTAATTATATCTAGAATTAAACCATTTGCGTGTAATTTTTTTTCGTTTTGAACTAAACGACTAAAATAATATTCAGTGTCGTATTTTTAATTACATATGCAGTATGCAAAGGCTTTGGCTGTCCTACGGCGCTTTTGTTGTCTCGGCGTCATCTGTCGCTCTTTGAGAGGCTAATCCACTGGGATAGGTAAAATTTCCCCAATGGTAATTAACATCCACTGCGAAATGGAATAATTCCATTATTATTATTATTGTTTTTGTTTCTATTAATGATTATTAATAAAAATATTATGAAAAAATATTGTCACATGGTTACTGGAGAGTTCCTTAGAACTTGATCATTGCCATAATGGTTCCATAAGAGTGAAAAGGTTGAGAAACTGTTGTAGACTAATAAAATAAACCACCACGTCTTCTACTCATGGTGATGGTTCTCTATTCACAAAGCGTCAGGGTGGTAATTTTGAGATCCAGCCAAAATGTTCTTCAATTTAGGGTCGGATTTAAGAGTAGGCTGCCTATAGGCTAAATAAAGCCCATTTGCCCTCTCTATAGTTCATATTTGCATTTGTTTTATACAATAAAAGATAATAGAATTCATAGGTGGAAAACATTATTAACGTTTGAAATACTTCATTTTAACTTTTGAATAAATTGCCAAACTGCCGCCCCTGAAATAGGGATGGAAATGGCGCTCGAAAAGTTGATTTTCGATTTTGGAGTTGACTTGTTATTTTTTGATTCTCGGAACCGATTATCATTTCTGAAAGTCGACCTTTCGACTTTCAAGTCGACTTTTTAAAATCTCTATTACGGGTGCTTAGGTGAAACTCAGTAAAAATTAAATATATTTATTTATAATATAAGATTTATTGAGTATTTAAACATTTAATTAAATACAACACACACAGATATTTGTTTTTCAATTGTGATATGGCACCGAACATTAAAATAAAATATGAAAGTTGAGAATCAAAATAAAACATTAAAATATTAAAATTAAGGAATTAAGAATGCCAGATATCTTCACTAACCGATCTTAGAAAGCGTATTGATTGGTGTGTTATGTGTACGTAGGTTCTAAAAGAAAGATGAAAGTCAATGAAAACGTTACAAACTATATTACCATCGGATACTAAGTATTGTAAGAAAAAAGTCGAAGTCGCCCAGTGAGAATCGATTCTAATCGACTTGAAAGAGTTTCAACTCGATTCTAAAAAGTCGATTATTTTCAGCAAAAGACCGATTCTTGATTAAAGTCAGAGTCGACTTTTCCATCCCTACCCTGAAAATTTACTATACAGCCTACTTAGCCTATTTAGAAATAAGGCCCTGCCTTCAATTGTAACTTTTTATTTTATAATCTTTCTTATTTACATGTAAGAAGAGATGATTAAAAAAACTTTGTTGTAAATCATGAATTACATTTAATAGCTTAATAAGGAACAAATTTAATTTGTTTGTTACAAGAAATAATTATCTTCTTATAAACTATAAAATATAAAAAGAACATAAATATTTTTAATTTTCTGAATTTTTGGGAAATTCAAGTCACGCAAAAATCAATTAAGATGGTTATAAAATGCGCCACTCGGGAGCAATTATGAGCAACGAGATAAGTGCGAGCCTGATTATTTTTTTATGACAACCGGGCAATTAATTTTCGAAAATATATTACATTTAAGAATCATTTAGAAAGTGTCAAGAAAATAATTATCATAAATTTAATTAAATAAATTTTCCGCAATATAAAATTGTTTTCATATTTCTTTTTGCAGCTAATTAAAAATAATAATTTAATCAAATCTTATATAATATATACAACACGAAGAAAATTAAATAAAAAGACCTAAAGATTTTGCTTCAGTGTTTTTCTGATTTTATATTTGGCTGAAAAGGGCTAGATTTTCAGCCAAAGTTATTCTCATTACTTTCTCTTACATCTATATATGTTAATATATATAGAGAGAAATGGAAAAAAATACATAAATATTTCTCTAAACATTTCCCATGGGAGAAATCGTAACTTTAGGAATTAATAACTCAAAAAGTTGTAGGAATTTCTGGATGAAAATAATTTTCCTGCAATCCCTAGGAGTTCCTCTTTTAGCATAAAAAATTTCGTTTCAAAATTCCAACGGCTGCCAAAAGGAAAAAAATGAGATTTCTGTTCAGATGTTGAAGAAATTTGATTAAAATTAATTTTTTTTCCCCAAAAGATTTAAGAAATTGAATTTATTAGTACGTTACTCGCCGTTTCAGATGCTATATGTGGACTTAATTTGAAAATGATGCATTGTGGATTTCGCTAGAACATATATCAGGTACATAAATACATACATTTTTCCATTTCATTTATATAAATATAGAAATATAGAATTATTCAAATTTTATTCATGGATAGCATGAGACTAGTAAATGATTCGTATTTTTTGTTAATAAAATTTTGTTCCCCGATTTAATTAAAGATGAAAAACTTAATTATAAAAGATCCGGAAACACATCAAGAATAATTAAACTACTAATTTATCAGAAAAGCTTACTCTAAAGTGACCTAATGATCTTTAATAAAATCTTTGAGGTAGCTCTAATTAATTCGGCTTATATGTTGTTAAGACAAACAGGATCTGAATTCAAGCTAGCATTAATTTACTTAGTTATCATCTAAGAATTAATCAATATTTGCAGTTTTCATCAAGAAGGCGGATTTCAAGAATATATAAACATGTCTATAGGAGGAATTTGACTAAAAACGCACGCTCGTAAAATCAAACTTCCAATTGAGCGTCCACCTAAAATATGGACAGACGATTTCAAGTATACTTCACAAGCAAGAAATTCTACTGTAAGACATCATTCATTCTTAGGGAGAGAACTTAATTAAATAAATAAATAATAATTTAATCCTAATTGCATTTCTTTAATTATTAATTGAAATGTTATGCGATGCATATTCCTAGGATTTCGTCACTGTAACTAAGTGTGTTAAATTCCGTACATTGGTTGTTATCAGGACAAACATTTCTTTCTCTAATATTTTAATATTTTTTACAGAATATATTTATAATAGATTGCTATAATAAATATGAAGCCCAAAGTATTTCTTGTTAACTGGACTAGCTTCAATCATCACCACAGCCATTTCCATTCTTCATTTAACTGAACTAGCCTAGAAATAGGGAACTAAAATACCACTTTACGAAAAAAAATCGTAAACTGTTCATTTATTTTCATAATGCTTTCAACATTGCATTGCAGAGTAAGAAAATACTTAATTAATTAAAAGTAAAGCTTTTTAATAAAGCCCATTTAAATTTGCAATTCATTATTAATCTTATCTGTTATAGAGAATATTAGCGAGAGGATTGGAGACAAGGACAATGGCCTCCGCCTGTTCGATGTCTGCCCGTTTGCCTGTTTGCCTGTTTGCCTGTTTGCCTGTTTGCCTCGGGTCTTCGTTTTCTTCGGCTTGGCAACTTTCTACTTTGCCACTCTTCCTCCTTCTCCCTGTTCACTTTGTCCAGTTTTCTCTTTGTTTTATTGTTCACTTAAGCAGGGGTTTTGTTCTCTAAACACAAGTTAAGTTAATAGATTTAGGGATTAATGAATTAAACTTTCTAACGGTTTAATCTGTGGCGAAATTATTAAATTATATATTTTAAAAATGGGATAATTAGTTGATTACAAAGGAAATTATTTTAACGAAAATAAATTTCAATTCATTGATTTATTATTAGTATTGAGCCGATACAAAGTTAAGGTCCATGGATCAGTAAATTTCAAAAATTCCCACACTAAATTATCTTGAAAATATATAATATTAATCTCTTTTTGGAGAAATGATATTGAATTAAAAAAAAAAAAACATGTACTGTATATCCATCATCAGTGTGATACCAACAGCTGTATATCTGAACTCAATAAAATTTGGACACATGTTAGATAGAAATTTTTTAATGCAATTCGTCTATACTACCACCTGCTAAAATATTTACTATTCTTCCTGAATCACCATGTATAAGTAAGAGAAAGTAAAGAAGATAAAATTACTAAATTAAGTAGAAAAAAAAACATAATCTGTTCAAATTATTTATCTGATTTTTATAAAATTATAATAGTAGAGTTCAGATAATTGAAAAGTCAATTTGTAAAAAAATATTTTATTAAGTTAAGGCATTGAAATCGATGTGGATAAATATAAAATACGAGTAAATTACAATAAAACATTAGAGGATCAGAGGTTGCAAGAAAAACCATTTTGACCATTTAGAACCTAGAGTCTGACACGTGACGAGAATGACGCTGAATTAATGACTCGTCGTCGGCATAAATTGTCCAAAGAAAATATTCGGGCGTTATTAAATCAGGACGTAAACAATTACACAAATATAAATTAAAACACACAATTAAAAAATATAAAATACAAGTAAAACATTAATGAATATTAAAATCACAATTAACAAATTGCCTGAAAAGAATAACTACACACCTGAGGCAGGCCTTTCTGGAGGTAGCATACTACAACTGTATTAATATAATATTCCCTCAGAGGTTTGAAATCGTTTTATTGAACAACGAGCTGATATCGCACTGTCAAATCGGCGAGCTGACTCCAGCGGTACTCAGATCAGCTGTCTGTCTCCTTCGAGCTCTAATCAACAAGGCAGTCCAACAAGGCCAGCAAGGCATCGATCCACCTCAATTATTGGCATGTAAGATGCAACATCATTTGATATCTTTGTCACAAATTAGACATTTTTAAACAATAATTCATTAAAAATTAAATTAAATAAATTGGAAATTTTTTTTTTGGAATGGGTGCATATAAGGTCTGAAGACCTATAATGACCCACAGGCAAGGGCGTCCGCAGGATTTTTTGCAGGGGGGGGGGCAAGTCACTTCCAGATAAGTTTAAAAAAACGTATTTTGATATTAATAATGTTATACATCTCTTAGTATTTAAAGCTTTCTCACCGCGGCAAGGTGAATGTATACTGTGAAAGGTTTTTTTGTATTTTTTTTTGTTTTATACATTTTTTGTATCATTTTAATTTTCCAGGGGGGGGGGGGGGCAAGTGCCTGGTTGCCCCCCCTGCGGACGCCCATGCCCACAGGTCACATGCAGCCAGGAAGAATATAGTTGAAACAAAATTGATGGTATGAACCTGTAAAATTAAATATTAATAAAAGATAAGAAAAAAAAGATCTCTTAATGACGGGTTTTTAATCTCAAGTTGCTCTTTTTCTCGGACGTTCCTAAGACAAGGGCGGATACAGAGGGGGGGGGGGGTAAAGGGGGTAATTACCCCCCCCCCGAGATTTGAAAAAACGGGAAAAATTTTAGAAACCGCGAACGGAGCATGAAAAAATTTTTGTTTCCGCGGGCGAAAAAATTTAGTGTCTCTAAAAAAAAGGTAAAATATTTTTCCGGCTGAAAAAAATTTTTGGTTCCGCGAACGATACACGAAAAATTTTTTGGTTCCGCGAACGGCACATTGAAAATTTGTTGGTTCCGCGAAAAACAAAGTTTTCGTAGAAAAACTTTTGAGAACAGCACCCCCCCCCCGAAAAAAATTTCTATATACGCCCACACCAGATTACCCCCCCCCCCCCCCGAGAAACACCTCTGGATCCGCCCTTGTCCTAAGATGGTAGGTGAGTGAATTTTCAACAAATTAAATCAAAATTTATTATCAGAGCTTTTTATTTTTAGGTTTACGATGATTTGACATCGTTTCGGCTCGTTTAAGCCTTCTTCAGAACCTTAAAACATATTATTTATAAAGATGTATTACATTTAATTATTTAAATAATATTACAATATTCTTATTTTTTATTTTACCTCTCGCATTTCCCTATGATTTTTTTACTTATAATCATGCATACTATTATTGGTTTTATACCTCTGATATTGGATATAATTTATTGGAAATCCACTCACCTACCATCCTGAGGAACGTCAGAGATAAAGAGCAACGTCTGATTAAAAACCTGAGAACGCACCGGACCAGCATCTCAAAATCAAATCTCTTAGTGACGTTTCGGTCTGAAAAAACACATTTTTTTTTTTAAACATTCAAACTTTTTTCTCATTCACACTCACATTCACACAGTCTTTTCGGCAACTTAGGCCATATAAGACTTTACGATTACCGTTGTATAAGATAATATGCCTATTTATTGGGGGTCCAGGCATGTCTATTGACAATAAGAAAAATCAAAATTTTAATTTTTAAAATTGATAAATAAATAATTTATTTTTTATTATTAGATAATTTGAATTTTTTTTCAAGCGAGAGATAATCTATCGAAATTGTTTAAGAATATTTTAAAAATTATCATTTTTTACTTTCTCTTACCTCTGTATATATGTTAATATATAAAGAGAGAAAGTATTGAGATCATATTTTCTTTTTATATAGAGATTTGGGAGTTTGAACCTCCATCACCCCTCGCCAAGGCGCTAGTGGTAGATAAGCTGAGAAAATAGTGATTCGCGATAATAATATACCCCCTCGTAGGTCTTTTATTATAGTTCCTGAGATATTTTGTTCACAGACACACACACAGACAGACCATGTAACGAAAACCACTTTTTTTGTTTCAGGGGACCTTAAAACGTGGAGATCCATCAAAATGACAGAATTTTTGACATGAATCGAATGATTTCTCTCTATATATTTCATTAAGGTGGCTCTTAGCTACTACGGGGCAAAAGTTTTTTTGAAATTTTTTTTACGCTACCCCCTAGTTTGGTGCCATTGCCACAAAAAATAACCTATGTAAAATTTCAGCTCAATCGGATAAGGGGAAAGGGTGCCCCAAGAGCCCTGAAAATCGAAAAAAAATCAGAAAATATTCATTTTATTTATTTATCTTGTTAAATATAAATTATATACAAAAAAGTGTTATATAAAAGTTGTAGATCTATAAAAAATGCACATAATAACATCTATCAGTTTTTTATGTTGGGCTAACTGTTTCAGATAAAACAGAGAAAATCTATTTTTACTTTCTCTTACCTATATATGTAATATATATAGAAAGAAAATATTTGGTTTCATGTAATAAATTTGATGTCGAGATTTTGATGGATATACACGTTTTGAGATCCCCTGAGTCCAACATTGTCTGTGTGGGTGGGGGTGGGGGTTTTTTAAATGTAAATTTTTTTTTTTTTTTAACATTCACACCCTTTTCTCATTCACACTCACATTCACACACACAGTCTTTTCGGCAACTCAGGCCATATAAGACTTTGACGATAACCGTTATTTATGAATTTATCTATATTGGGGTCCAGGCATTCTTATTTAAGCCATTTGGTATCCAAATGGCTTAAATAAAATCATCGGACTGCCTGGGGTTCGAACCCGCGACGTTTGGTATACGAGGTTAGCACGCTAACCTCTACACCAATAATAATAATGAATATTTCTTTTGAAAGTATTTTTTTTTTTTTTTAATTAATTTCATGAAAAGCGGGGACTTATATAAAGAGGTAAAGAAAGACCTTTTAGTTCGATTAAGGGGCTGGGAGGACTTTAAGAGGTACCACCCAGTCGCAATCGGAACATGTGGGCTCCTCTTAATGGGATCGTATTGCCGTAATTAGGAAAGCGAAATGGCACTTAAAAGACTCCATTTGTAGAAATATATCATTACTTCGTAGTGGATCTAATTTTCGAACGATTCTTAAAAACATCTGCTGACAGAGTGAAAAAGCGATTGGAGAAAAAAAAATTTAATAATAAATTGTCGTTCGAAAAATAATTCAATCATCTCTTTTACTTTATTTTATTCCAGACGCTCTTTTTGATCCATTTAGAATATTAGAACATGCATTTATGGTATTTTGAAAAGATTTTGTGTAGCAGCAAAGAATTTTATTTCTAAGCCATTAGTCTACAGGTTAAAAATATTTTTTGATAAACTAATAATTTCAGATTTAGTCGTTGCCGTCTAAAATTTAAGAATTTGTATTATATACAACCATAGGCGCCGGAACTGGGGGGGGGGGGCAAGGGTACATTGCCCCCCCTGGCATCCTACAGGGGGGGCAGAGGGGGGCAAAATTTCTTCTTTTATTTTATTTATTATTAAAAATGATATATTTTTACTTTTGAAAAATAAAATCTTCTAAATTAAAAGAGTAAGAAATTCATTTTTTTTCAAATTTTTTCCAAAATTTTTTGAAAAATCACTACCAAATTTTTTAAAATTTTAATTTTATTAAAATTGTGATTTTATTTAAAATTTTTATAGTTTTATAGTAGATTTGTTTTTGTTTTATACTATTTGAACATATTAAATTATTTTAATTTTCTAAAAAAAATTTTTTTGCCCCCCTGATTCAAATTCGTCCGGGGCCCCTGTATACAACATATAAATAATAAAGAGATTTTTATTCGATAGAGGCTCTTTTTTTGGCTGACATCCTCTCTTCCTTCATCATTCTATAAATAATAAATCTTGTTAAAAAAAAAAAATTAAATTTTGAGTTGGGGTAGAAGTCAATTTTAATTTATCACTCTAGTATTTCATTTTATAATTATTATTTTGCCTAATAGAAAAGTTTTACTACTTAAAGTGTTTGAGAAGGGGGAGGGGGTTTCTTCAGACTTTTGCCCTCCCCCCCCTCTCCAAACACGCTACTGATCAATCCCATAAAATAAATAAAAATATTCGAGATACTCTTGGTATCAGAAAAATATCTCGTAGACAAAACTTAATATTAGCGTAATAAAAAAAAAAAAAAGCAAGAAGGAATAGGCAGATCTTTGGTGTTCCAACAAGGCGATATAAGTGACTCTCGAAACAGAGCTTTAAGATTTGCTTAACGGAAATATAGCACGATGAAGTTTTCCATCTTCATGGCTTAACTAGAATGATTAATGGTAAAAGTTAAAGAATAAGGGGAAATAAAACAAAACGAAATGAAAGGCGTGAATTTTAAATGGACGAGACTCGCAGCTTGGATTTCAAAAGGAATCGATTCAAAACGAATATTAAAAATTAGGAGTTGGAGTCTTCCGCCATTTTGGCATGTTGTTCTTTTAATGAAATAACTCGAGGCTGCTGGAGTCATTAAAATTGTCAAAATTACATCAATTACAGAGTAAAATAAAAAATAAATGTCATCGCCTATTCTATTCTATCGAGATTCTATTGTTAATTATTTATGATTTATTTATATTTTCAAAGAAACTTCAGCCTTTGAATTATATATTATTCATATTTAAGTTAATCTTTTTTTTTTACACAATTTGAAATTTTAAAATCAATTAGTATTGTGTCAAACTGAATCTACAAATTGCACTAAGCAACATCCCCCCCCCCCTCGTAAATGGTGTCACTTGGCCCCACTGGTGATGAGATGTTTTTGTTCTATTTGAAGGCAGAAATAATGCTGGGTGCCCAAACGGATTACGGTAAAGCCATTTAAAGAAGAAGATCAAGGCAGAATCATCACCCAGAACTACGTTCTCGAAAACCGGAAGCCTTTCTGTTCCAGGCCGTATTTCGAAATAGGCTAAGTAGGCTGCAGCCTGGAACAGCGACAAATTTTCAGGAGCGGTAGAAAAAACAAGTAGATAACGAATTTAATTAAATAATTTATTATATAAAACATTCAAATATAGTTTTATCTAAATTAAATGAAGTTTATGTTTAAAAAAGATGAAAGCACCAATGAACTAACTCTATTATCCTTTTGTTGTATAAAACAAATATGAACTATAGAGCCAAAAGCCAGCATACTCTTAAATCCGGTCCTGTTTAGGCTTCGCAGTGAAATAAATGTCAGTGCAAGACGTATAATATTCCAGATCTCAATCAAGCACCTCTTGATAAAAAATCTGGAGTGATTGAACCCGCAGCACGCTACTTTTTCTTAGCTTCGGTATTGCAAATGTGTTCTGTGCTATTTTATAAATGAAGCAGAATATTAAATGCAAAACGTTTATTTGTCAAAACCAGGAAATCAATAATAACAATACACAATCACCAACACAACCAAATAACAATACATATTTTACTATCACACAACTTCTTGCCACACCAGATTTTTTGTGTCGACATATATTTAGTTTCGCCGATATGTTAAAATGCAACCATTTATCTTATCTTTCCTATCAAGTACATGAGTAAAGAGTAAAAAGATTTCAAAGGTAAAATGAGAATAAAATTTGTATTAAACAACGTGAGTTGCGGAAGCTTGGATAAAACCATTATCAGATTTTCATTCCCGCTAAAACACTGTCCGTCATTGAAGCGTAACAATAGCCCACTCAGCTATTGAAGAAATTTTAAATAATTAATTAATTTTCCATAATTAATTTATAAAAATAGCTCTAATTATGTTTTTGTATCTAATTGCTCAGATATCATTCTCTAATTCTCAAAGTACGGATCCATGCACCGGGTTAATGAAATCAGAGCTTATTATCCGGAAAAGATAAAATAACATCTTTTCCATGTCCAAGATGCAAATGAATTCCTCGTTGGTCAAGGGCCATGATTACTGATTAGTAGGACGTAATTGAATGCCGGCTGGCAAACAGTGTTTCCATGTTGAGTGGCGCCCCTCGACACATTCGTATCAATTTGCGTCCCATCCCACCACATGCCCACATCCCACATCCCACACTGCCCTTCATAGCATCAGCCCACCTCCTCTTCCCCAAAAGCCACATCCCAACTTATGGCAAAAGTCGCTGTCAATCAATCAAACGAGAATACAGAGAATGGCATTAGAATTTTTCAAAATATATTTGAGCAAGAAAATTCCGAACATAGCAGAGAGAAGTTCACGTGAATTTTCAACATACTTGATCAGATAAATAAAATATATATAAACTATTTAGGCATTAAGTTTACTAACTAAAAAAAATGTAGATTATTATTTTTCAAATTGTACTTAACCTTAACTTGAATATGTTCAAATATATTGAAGAGAAATATAAATTTGAAATGGTCAAATTTTTTATGAAATTAAAAGCGCAAAAACTTTCTGTGAGTCTATTCATGAGCTAGAAATATGGTTAGAAATTTTATCTTTATTTCTCTTATTTCATTTAAACATTATAATTTATAAAAATTTTGTTTTCCTTTAAATATATTTTTTGTAAAAAATACAAAAATTTTTGCAAAAAAATTATTTTCACATTGTTTAAAGTGTATAAAATGTTATTGTCATTAGAAATTGCCCATAAAATGTTATCCAGACAGACAAGTTAAAAGAATGTTGTAGTTGGAATTAAGGCTTAAGTGGGGAGATCTACAAATTAGTGCATTATTAACAATCCATTAAAAAATAAGTTTTTCTAGTTATATTTTAAAGTTTTCTCTATTAAAAGGAAAAAGATGTAATTCATTAAAAAAAACAACGAAACAATAATAATACTAAATAAGAGAAAGAATTTATTTGTTTTTGTTATGTTATGTTTGTTGCTAGAAGATAATCCTGTTAAAATATGAACAGAGCAAATGTTTGAGAGCTTTGTATATGACTCTTTGAGCACTTTAACTTTCATTAAAATAAATAAACATTTTCCGATTCATTCCATCAGAACATATTTTTTAATTAAAAATGTTTAAGCTTTATAGAAAAATCTGGCGTGACTGGTCGTACAGGCCACAACTTTCTCTTACCTTGTTGTCCCACCAGATTATTTTGTGTCGAGATATATTTAGTTCAACTCTTCATTATTTTTACAAATGATTTCTCTTATGTAATTGAAAATGAATTAAAGCTTTCACTAAAATTAGCGATAACAATGATTGCTTAGTGTTGCAAAATACTAATGATAGTGTTTAAATGTGCTATACTACCTTTGAATATTGAGAAATCTAATATTTGCACTTTTACAAAGAAAAAACATCTAACTGCTAATTATTATATTTATAATGCAATTGTGAAGAGAGTTTAAAGATCTGGAAACTTTCTTTGACTCCAAATTAACATTTGGTGACCATATTACTCGATCTTTAATAAAGCTTTCAAGATTTGCTCGATTTCCTAAAGAGAAGAAATTCATTGCTCCTTTAATTTGAAATCCCTATGCCTGTCAGATCGATGCTATTGAGAAAGTTCTTGAGTTTCCTGTTTTATTTTAAGTTCGGTCCGCCTTCTTCTCTTAGCTATAATCAATTGCTTGAAATATTCGAGATGAAATCATTATCAGAGGAGGAGAGACGCAATTTTTGAGGACTTATGTGACCTGTTGGGAGATCAATGGGACTGTGGTTAGCTGCTTGGCAAGGAGAAAATTTTCCTGTTTTTAAAATGATCTCAGAGTATGCCTTGAGAGAGGCGGGCCTGAACACCTGATTATATACATGCCCTTGTATTACAGTGTATTATTATAATCTCGGTATCTATATACATAAAAATGAAATGGGAAAAATGTATGTATGTATGTATATGTTCTATAGAAATCCACCATTTTCAATGAATCTATTTGAAATTAAGTACACATATAGTACATGGACCAGGGAGTAACGTAGTAATAATTTGAATCTCTTAAATATTTTGGAAAATTAATTATAATCAAATCTCTTCAATGTGGGAACACAAAATCAACAAGTTGGTTTGGAAATTAGAGAGGCAGTTAGTAGCTCTGAGAGCCAGCTTTCCAGGGTTACGACTAGGACTGTGGGCGGAACTACGCAGCAGTTGAAAAAAAGAAGAGGGCACGGATATGACTGACCTTTCAAACAGTCATAAATAGACCATTTTGTGCTGTGCCCAGCCGGTACCCTCGCTTGAACTCAAGATCCTCTTATATGTTATGAAAAATTAATTATAATTTCTTCAATATCTGAACACAAATCTATTTTTTCCCTTTTGGCAGCTTCATGTTTTATATCTCCATCTTTTCCAGGCATCCTTTAGGACTGACCCTTTAGGCAGTCATAAATAAACCCTGCTGACCCCAGTCAGTACCATCACTTGAACTCAAGGTCCTCCTTCCTTGACATCTTAACACTTGCATTGCAACAAGAAACATACTAAATTGGTAATAAACTTGCCCGCCTAAGGCGCGCAATTTCTCGCCGAAGACGAACAATGGAGTCCAGGGGGCCCTTCGCGAGCTTTGCGGCTAGTAGGCTATATTATATAGTTTAATTTCTGTTCTCTCTAATTTTGTTTACATTTGAATCTCAACTTGTTTTTAATTATTATTATATAATACTTCGCTTTATGTTCACTCCCCCTGTAACTCGGAGTCTCCTGTTCGGAGTTTTATCAATAAATAAATAAAGAGGTAACTAATTTAGTTATAATAATCTCATGTTACGGATATATATTTACAATCTATACACATATAATACTAATAAATTGCATTATAATATTTTTATTATGATAATATTTAAAACAACTAATAAATAACAAATGTCCCTTAGTAACATGTTATGTACATTATACATATAATTTTTTTAACAAACTCGGAATCCATTAGTGCTTCAAAAAAATTCAATGTGAGTTTTCTAAATATTTATTGTTTATTGTGATTGAGTGGTGGGGCATTTGATACTCATGCATGCCCAGGGCCCGATTAGCATGCATTGCAGTTTTTATTTCCGCTCGCGGATATAAATTAATTCATTGCTAGTAGAAACTGGCCGCGAGATAAACCGCCATTTCTCTTGGTAATACTTATCTATAAAGCTAACATCCAGCCTGGAAATAAATGTAAATCCCTGGCCAACGCCGACGTCGCAATTCATGTATGCAAATGACAGCTGAAAAAACTCCAGACGATTTTTCACGAGAAATCATGGATTTAGAATTAATTATCATGTATACTAGGTCATAAAACGAAACAAAGCTATTGAATATTATTGATTAAAATAAAATATTTTTGATATTAGGCCCCTATAATAATCTATACTTTATAAATATAAAGAAAACACTAAAGTTTAAATATTAATTAATAGTTCAAATTGGCCTTGTATATATCAAATTTAGAAATATGGAAGTTGTTTTCAATAATTTGTTAGAAGTTTTGAAATTTTTACATAAGAAACTTATTCAGTACATTATTTTGAAAAAAAAAAAAATGTAATGCTTTATATTATAAGCTCTTTTATTTCGTAAAATTGAAATATGTATATTTAGGGATCAAACTGGAGGGAGAAGAAATAATATCCCCTCCACTGTAACTTAGTCACTGATCCCCAGGTGAAAACATTTTAGACAAGGAAGATTTAATAAATAGTTTTTTGATTTCTGCTAGTGGAAAAAAACCTGGTCGGTTATTCTTCACCCTCTTTTTCTCATTTGGGTATTTTGTATTCTCTACGTAGTAAGTTTAAAGCCTCGACTGGGGGAGACTCGGAGCACCAACTGAATTTTGATAAACTCTAAGTATCGCTAGAAAAAGTTGCCTCTTTGATTCCTCACTTGTTTTTCTTTTCCTTGCTTTATTTATGTTTTTTTTTAACCTACACTGCTTAAGAATCAATGTCCACATGCACAAAGGCTTTGTTGAGTTACCCACAGGCATATGTCCATCACAAAAAAAGTGGTGTTATTTAAAATAGCTCCAAAGCAACAATATAGAGGCTATTAAGAGAAAAAATAAAACTAATAGGTACTTTTGAATTTGGAAATTATATTAATATTACAAAACATCAAAACAGCTTGGGTTTCTCTTAAAAGCTAAGCGTTCCTTCTCTCGCCAACAACTTCTAACGCTTTATAAAGAACAAATTCAGCCATGTTTCGAGTATGGTTCACACCTTTGGAGAGACGCTCTTTGCTCTTTGGATGCGATGAGGCCATGCGGTGAGGCTTGTCATAAATGATTCTCTGACTGCATCACTTGAGCCATTAGTCATATTAATAGAGAGACATCTCTTCTACAGGTATCATCATGGTCGTTGCCATGCCGAATCCATAATTCCACCTGATGCAGAATATGCCCGAAATATAAGATAGGCGATGATGCCCAGCATCTCTATGAAGTTAAGCTTACGACTAGTAGAACGTGTCAATTCCAGTCTTTCCTTGTGAATCCCCGTGATTGGAATAAGCCACCTGCCTCTTTTATTTCCAAAACCTACAATCACCAAACCTTCAAATCTAATCTCAACAAGCATCTTTTTATTATTAGATCTCACAGGTGAGTCCCACCCCTCTATTCTTATTTCTTCCTAGTTGCTTGTAACAATTATCATCATAGCTCTTTGAACCTTATGCATTCATTCATAAAAAAAATAAATAAATAAAAAACAACGAACCATATACTAAAATAACACTTAGTGTAACCGTCTTGAAAAAAATATCTTTTAGAATTTCATTTCTCATTGTGACAATTTCCGTTATAGAAA
The DNA here is from genome assembly GCA_023213315.1 of Euborellia annulipes. Lineage (NCBI taxonomy): Eukaryota > Metazoa > Arthropoda > Insecta > Dermaptera > Anisolabididae > Euborellia > Euborellia annulipes. The sequence continues at coordinate 102,461 of JAKCPI010005828.1, forward strand.
TTAATCTAACTGCCATCGAGCGCGGAAAGAAGATGTTCCTTCTAAAAATCTCAAATTTTTTGTTTCACGGTCTGTCTAGTGAATAGCTGGTAAGCTAGTATATGAGAAAATATTCTTGCAGTGAGAATGCCTCTGTTGAGAATAGATTGAATGACCCAGCTAGGTATTAGAAAAATTATTTTTGCAGAACGTTTGACATGCTTTAGTCACTTGCCATCATCAGCATTACAAAGAATTTTTGAGATTAAAAAAAGACATGGATAAATATTAGGGTCCGACCGAAACAAGATTTTCAGCCGAAACCGAATATTCGGCCTCAACCTTAGTTTCGGCCGAAACCGTAACCGAAACCGAAACTTTTTTTTCTTTTAAAAATTTTTTTTATTTTTTTTTTTTTTTTTTTTTTTTTTTTTCCTCCCCTAAAAAATTATTTTTTTTTTTTTTGAGTGTGTAAAATTTTTTTTTTTTTTTTTAAAAAAAAATTTTTTTTTTTTTTTTTTTTCTTTTTTTTTTTTTTGGGGGGGGGGGGGTGGCTTAAAGAAGAAAAAAAAAAATTTGGTGGGGTATAAATATGCTCAGTTATTTTATACGTGGTAGGTATATTGTTACAATTTATTTTATATAATGTTATTATGAATCTGCAAGTTAATACATTCGTAGCTGAGCTCTTGATTAATTGACCCAGGATTTTGCTACGGGGGGGGGGAGGTCTAAAATTTTTGGTTTAGGAGAGGTGTAGCGCTTCGGGTGTCGGATAATAATTATTTTAGTTTCGAATTCAAATTACCATTAATAAAGAACTTTTGTATGATTAAAATCGAAATTTTAAAATTTTTCCTGTCCAAAGAGCCCTCTGCCCCCATCCCCCTCCACCTATCTTGAGACCGCTAGTGGTATTGGCCATTTTTGACCTAAAAGTATGTGTAAAGATAAAAAAAAAAGTGGCCACCAAAAATAAATTTTTCTAAATGCTTCACTGTTATAATTTAAAAATGAATCGTTTTCTATGGTCTAGAAACACATAATAATTTAAAGTGCTTATTTTTTTTTTCTTTTCAAAAAAATTCACTAAAATCATAAATTTTTCATTAATCTGAAATCTTCTCAATTGTGTCAAAAATGGCTTATTTAATTTAGGTTTTATTTTTATTATTATTATTATTATTATCCTATGTTATTATAGAAACTTAATGGTATAGAAAAGAGAGAAAGATGACTTAGAGAGTAATCCTAAATTCAAATATGAATAGAGAGGTTTGTTATTTGACGACCACTTTGTGGATTTAATTTACCAGATTTAATTAATTGAACTTAATCGCAGAACAATAAATAAATAATATTTTTACACTTTTGTTTTGAGAATTAACATTGAATATTACAATTAAATTGTTATCTCTAAGATATTCTTGAGCAATAAGTATTTTGGTTATGTTGTTATCAGTGCCGCAACAAGGGGGGGGGGGGAGGGCGACGGCTCCGAGCGCATTAAAGAAAGGGGCCCTGGCAGCGTTCAAATTTTTACAAAAAAAGTGTATTATTCATAATAATGATTGTAGTGGGAAGACAAAAATAATAAATTTATCTATCTAAAAAACAAAAAATATTAAATATTTTTTTTTGTTATGGCAACAGAGTATCTAAAAAATAATTGATTTTTGAATTTTAATCAAAATCGTTAGAGCGAATTTTGAGAAATCGAAAAAAAACTGAAAAAATACATTAGTAAAGTACTAGTACCCTTTGGCTGATGTGATTGAAATTTCTTGAAATACTTGCGACATAGGTACTTGACTTAAGTATAAAATTTGAGTGTCGAGAGTTTTTTCGTTTTTGAGTAATTCCCATTAACCTACATTCTTTGAATTTCACTTGAAATCAATTTATTTTATTGTGAAAAAATCTTAAATTTCAAGAAGATCGATTCCAGTTAAAATATCAAAACATAATATTTATGTAAATTTCTCTGAAAGAGATTTTATTGCTTTTAAATGGCTGTTTTATTGCTTTTCTTGAAATCGCCATTAAAAGGAGGCGATTCCCTTTAGCTCGAATTTGACGTCATTTTCACTATCATTTGAATTAATTTCAACTGAAATACCAAAAAATGTGGATTAAATTAAATAACTCAATGAGGAAAGAACTCTCGATAGACAAATTTTATACTTTAGCTAAGTATTCATGTCCCAAGCATGGGCAGGAATTTCATTTCAATCTACCAAATAGTAGTGGTACTTTACTGATGTATTTTTTCAATTTTTTTTTTTATTTTTCTCACAATTGGCTTTAACGATTTTGTTTAAAAATCATAATTAAATTTTAGATGCTCTTTAAAATGTATATTCTTATTTAGTAGATAAAATTGTTTGAAGCACACTTTACTTTTGTACTTCATAGGAAAAGTAGAAGCCATGGTAGCAAAATATAATGTATCTATTTAAATTTTATATCTTGAATTCTAATATATTGCCGGAAACTAAGTATATGTTGACGCAAAAAATCTCGTGTGACAAGCAGAGAACACAACTTTCAATTGCCGAAGGTAAGAAAAAGTTGTGTGCAGTGCAACTATTCACACCAGAAGGTGTTAAAAGAGAAATAATAGAAATATGAGATAGGTGATTAGATTTTTCAAATAAAATGTTTATTAATTTATTAATTCTTTGGATTAAATGCAAGTAGAGGAACAATTGTTTACGATTTATTCGCGATCTAACGAGATCAATCTTGATAAGGTTTTCCCTTGGTCGTTAAAATTCAAAGTACCCAAACCACCAGAACCCCTAACTTCTTCTCCTTTTCATCCTCCATCTAAAAAGATATATGCGATCCAAACAGAAACGTCTAAAACAAACCAAAGGAAAATACAACTGCAAATACGTTGAGGATTTTTGCCTAAAATATCTCTAGTAAAAACAAATGGCTCCCGAGACTAATGCAATTAAACTAAATCCACAAAAAAATAAATAATATTAACATTTATTATAGTTTTATATTTTGATATAAATAATATGAGAGTGTCAGACTCGCTTTAATTAACTCACTCTCCACAATCTAATCTCAAATGTTTCCTGAATTCCAGTGGGAATGCAAAGACATTCAAATTTTAAAGAGAGAAACGAAAATATTCGTTATTCCTGCTTTGTAAATAAAAATACAAACATAACTGAACGGGCTGAAATTCCTTTTGCAATTGCAATTTGCAAGAACGGAAACTCTTAATTTCGAAATTAATATCTAGCCTTGTCCCAATTTATTATTTTTTATTTCATAAATTTGTTAAATTTTCCTCTTTTTGATTTCAAATTAATAATTATAGAAAATTAATGCATAATAAAATAATCCAAGGAATATTAATATAAATAAAAAATTTTAAAAATATATAAGACCTAGAGAAATGAGCTCCCTTAGGTAAGAGAAAGTTGTGCACCGTGCTGGTCACACCAGATTTTTTGTGTCGAGATATAATTAGTTTCCCATAGCACCTTAGTTCCAAACTTGCATTTTGCTTGAAATAAACTTTGGTTATTTTTCAAAATTTTTATCCCATATTTGGATATTTTATTCTATCTTCTAATTCTATTAAATTAAAATATTTCTTGTATATTTCTAATGAATTACTATATTCATAATTATTAGCAAAGTTTCAAGAGAATCAAAAAAATAAAAACCTAAAATAAAATAAGCTGGCTGGCTGGCTCTGTAGTCCTTTGGGAACATCTGCTGTCTACTCCCCATTTGCAGCTATCTCAGCCTCCCCATCCCCTCGTCCAATGTGATAGTGTCCACCCTGAACAAAATCATTCAATTCAATGATTCGAGCAATAAAAGCATCCACCTATTAAATAGCCAGTCATGTATGGCCTTCCTGATGAAAATAGCCTTTCGCCACTATAATCTACTCGAGTATACTTGTTGAGTTATACAGGTATATTATATATAGTAGAAGAAGGAAATCACCGACTAAATGATATTGATAGACAAAAGTTCGTGCAGATGTATATTTTTTTAAAAGCAAGTGTTTAAGGCAACGTGAAAGTCTATTCGAGAGTCTCGACCAATAAAATTTCGAAAAAATTTCGAAACGTCTCCTTCGGCGTTTGCTATCAAAAGGCGTTGATTTTGTGGCCTTCTTCTCAAAACGTGTATTTCCATCAAAATCTCGACATGAATCCACACCTTCTATCTCAATATATATATTATAAGATGCAGCCAGTGAATATTTTTATTATGTTAAGCTCACTGATTAGCCAACGTTTCGGTCCTAGGATTGGACCATCATCTGAGCTAAACATATTTGTTGAAGATCAAACAGATTCAATGTCTTTTTATTTTTATATATCAGTATGTTTATATATAGGTCTATTATAATAGTTAATAAAACAAAATATCTGGGCCTGTGTCATAAAGGTAAGAGAAAGTAAAAATTAGCAAATTTCTATGCAATAATATTAATATCATAATTTCCAGCATATAGTGTGAAACCTCTGCTTGATGAATAATAAGTAAATTTGGTCAACAAGCATTTTATTTATGCTAATTTTTTATGTAAGCTTTAAGAGAGCCTCCTCGAAAGTTTTTTAAGCCTTCCTAATTTGCCATCTTTCGTTTTTCGACCATTTTGATCAGTTAATAGATCAAATTCCCATTCCCCCTGCTATCTCATTTTGAGGGGGTCATTTGCGAGGTAAATGTCAACTTAAAATAACCACCTCCGCCATGCTCTGATTGGCGTTGACAAAAAAAGGGACTTTATTTTAATAAACCATTTTTGTTTAGTTTATTATTTTTTATATGTTAACTAAACTGGTTTCTCTATCTATAGCTATTATATTAACATATAATCTATATATAAATATATAGGTAATAGAACGCAAAAATATATAAACATATTGATTATTTATGCTATAAATTCAAAAAATAATTTTCTATTTTAGGCAGGAAATAAATATTGTATATTTATAAGACTTTAAAATAAGCCAAGTGAGAAAATATTTTTTTATACTAAATGGTTGGCAGTTAATTATTATATTCATCTAATTTATTGAACTAAACATTCAAATTTTTTACTGAACAAATCCATCCATCTTTAACAGGAAATATTTTATTTCCATTTGAGTTGATGAATCGGAAACTCAATTTATTAGGAAAGCACATAAATTCTGTTTATACAGAATGCAATTTATAGGCGATTACCAATCGGTTGGAGGTCACAAGCCATGTTACCTTTTAAACTTCTCATATTTGTCTGGAGCTACCTCGATCTTTTAAGTAGGCACAAGGCCGTACTGGAACCCTCAAGAGGGAGTGGCTGGATATTCTGTCACAAGGGCGCCAACGTCCGGGAATATTCCCCCACCTCAAAAAAAAAAAAATAAATAAATAAAAAAAAATATATATATGTATATATATACAGGCGCGTGTTCTTAACAAACTACGTTATTAAATGGTTATTAAGGCTATTAATTGATTTTTGATGTTAAGTTGTATCACGTGTTTAGAAACAGTTGAATTAGAATATTACAACATGAATTTATGTAACTTAATGATCGTAAATCAGTGGCGTCATTTGGGGGGGGGGGGGGCAGGGGCGAATTTGCCCCCCCCTTCTCCCTCCCCAAGGGCTCATATTTTTATAAAATTTTATAATATTCTAAATAAAATATTTCAAAATATATCTGCGAGTATATAGAGTGTACAAAATTAAACAATTAATTAAATTAAATATCTTTTGGCCGAATTTGAGTACCTATTTGTAAATAAATTTTAAGAAAAAAAAAAGTTTGCCCCCTCAAGAAAAAGTTGAAATGAAGCCACTGATGTAAATACCATTCACTAAACCGCTCTACCACTACAAACCAAAATATATTGCAACCCTAAAGACTGCAACGTTTTTAATTTAATGCTGATTGTAAGAGCTAAAATTAGGGATTGGTATTATAATATATATGGTATTATATAATATAATAATACTAACGATAATCTTACAGGTTATAAATAATATTAATACAAAGAATCATCTTGGCCAATCTTGATTATAGACATATATATAATTACATAGAGATATAACTAAATTTTAATTTTATATAAAAAACAAAAATTTTCATATTAAAATTTATAATTAAATAAATTTATATTGTAACTATTATATGAATACAATGTCTTGTGATTCATCTTAGCTAATTTTTGCAATTTTTTGCAGTTATGGCTCTGATGAAGGCAAATTGCCAAAACAGGGGTTTCTTGTGCAAAAACTTGTAAGCCAAATGGTCTGAAAATAAAAATAAAATCATTTATATAATTCGCTGTGAATTATATAGACAAATAAGAGAAAAAAAAATTATCAAAATCGGTTGACATCTTCCGGTCGAGCAGCTTTGATGATTTTGATGAATTTTCATAATTAAAAATATTTTTATATTTCTTATATTTTTTCCTCATATTTTTTTATAATTAAGTTATATTTTTTAAAACTGAAACTTCTTTTTTAAGCATATATGCTTAAAAAAGAAGTTAGTTTAAGTATACTTAAACTATACATAGAGCAACTTCAATTCAAGAGTTTCAAAGCGTTACGAAACGCTGCATCCCAACTAATCCGGTTCACTCGTTAGTGAATAAATATAATAAATTTATTCCGTGTTTTTTGAACTGGTCTTGCCACCCTAACCCAGAGATAAACATCAAAGAGGGAATTGAGCTTCTTTTTACATTCCCTTTATTTTTATTTTTAAATCTTAATTAGTGACACTAAAAAGTAATCATTTTTAATTTGTTTTCCTAAAAGGCTAATAATATGTATGAATGTTTTGTAGCTTTAAAATAAATATTATTTTTTAGATTCTTAAATAAAATATATTTTTATTTAATGTAGATATAGTGTATATAAATATATATTATTATTTTTATTATCATATCATATTTTTATATTGTTATTTTTATTGTAAAAATTGTTTGCATTCTGGAAATTTTTATAAAAGTCCGAGAAACGCCTGACAGGTTTATATTTTCAAGTCACAACATCAGATTAGACTCACACCATTTTGACCATAGACACAAAAAAAGAGAGAGAAAAAAAGCGAAGTAAACAGCCCAGCAGAAATGGTTTAGGAAGATGGGCTGAGAGAGTCGATAAAGCAGAGGCGACATTTGATCGACTTCTCTGTTTATATGCAAGTTGGGAAAATGGCCTGACCTTTCCCGACTGGTTCAATTTACAAAAAAAAAAAATCAAATCTCTTCGATTTTAGATTTATTTTTGAAATATCTCTCAAAACACCTATTAGGTCTGTTTATATTAATCTAAGCAAAATCAATGAGAAAAAATAGAGTAAGAGGTGTAAAAACTTTTCTTTTTAATAAAATTCAAAACTATAATATAATAAATAAAAGCCTCCTAATTTTTCTTTCCTAAGCATTGCAATATTTATCATTTTGTTATTGAAATAGATTTGTGAAGAAAAGCAACAAATTTATATCTATTTGATTGCACTGTTTATCAGATCAGGACTTGAGAAATTTCAAACAGATTGAGGACAAGGGTGGCTTAGCAAGTAACTGCAAACTTGAGAAGCATGAATGAACAAAATTTTTGCACAAGCATACACAAATTCCCTTCGGCACCACACCAAACAAGCATGCTTGTACAAGCATAACTTTGTGCCGAAAATGTCTAACTCAGACGGCTGATAAATTTCTTCTGTTCCACTGCGCGAGTGACGCGATACTTCTACTTTTTCTTTTCTCTCCTATAATTTTCCCTGAACGAATTTATTTTTTTGATATCCGCTTCCCTGACTGCGTTTTTTTCAATTAATCTATATTTTTTTAATAATATATTATAAGCTGCCATCTTCTTCGCCTTATATGGTAATCTGATGACAAAGGGAAGAGTGATTTTGATATTCGTGGATCAAATCTTCTAATAATTCGCTGTCGCAAAACATGTTGATTAATTCAATCGCGACAAAGAGTAAAAGTAAATTCATGGCTGTCGTTTGCTTATACAAGTCACAGCTACACAAACTCGCTTGTGCAAGCTTGTATGATTAAAATTCAATGAGCAAGCGGCTTGCACAACTAAAATGCTTGCGCAAAATTTTTCTACAGACGCTACAGTTTGCTTGTGCAAAGATTTTGTTCATGCATGTTTGTCAAGTTTGCAGTTACGTGTGTAGCCGGCTTAAAATTATAAATTTGATTTTCAATTAAAAAAAAAAAATGTTTCGTTTTTTTTAAGGTTTAAAAAAATGAATATTTCAAGTTTATTAATTAAAAAAAAAGAGGTATCTATATATTTCATGTTGTTTTAACATCTTTTGTGATTTTACATTGAAAACAACAGAGTGAATTATGAATTTTCAAGTGAAAACATTCATTTCCCTAACCGGGAATCAAATCGTGAACTTCTGATTAGCTGCAATTCATTGTGACCATTCGATCAGAGAGCCGGTTGTTTTTGTTTATTCAATTCCGAATTCTCTCTTTATCATCGTTCATAATTTAATGTTTTATAGTTTGTTTAGCCAACCATACTCTAGCCTGCATTAATCTTTTTGTTTTATAGTTGGGTTTATATCAGCACAGGTTTTCATAATTTCTCTTATAGTGCCTCGAATATGTTAATAGGATAGATATCATAGAGGATAGGCTTGTCCTATATTGCATTGCACACTTGCAAATCTTGGCCCAAGGGGCAGGACTCTA